>OX453060.1:20345199-20552802 GCA_949699795.1 Spicauda simplicius | reverse complement strand
AGTCAACTCGAGTTGACCATCACTACTGCCGTCATAATGTGAAAAGACGTTTCTACCAAATATTCGAATCGGAGAAAAAAAATAGTTTGTGTTTTTGAAATTGAAAAGTTTGCTGTGAGATGGACAATGAATAAAATAATGATTTTGTTGTGCTGAAATGTGGTTTTAAGGTAGATCCATAGGATTACATACACACATTTTAGTAAATAACTGTTATGTGTTATATAAATTTGATTTACTTTTTCCTCTTAGTAAAAAAAAGTACAATAAATACCTAATACTGCAATGAAAAGACATTTCTGGCCAGATATGTCTGATCAACTTAGTAATTTATGAAACGTCTTTTCTCCTTATTGATTTTGCCTTATTACTTATTTCAGTGAACTAAATAAAAAAGACGTGTTTAGCCTTTTGCTGCTTTTCAACCTAGTAATCCCCTCCAATATAGACTATATTTAATGCAATTAAATACGTTGAGATAGTCTCATTATTATTACACTGATTAATTTTTAGCAAGATTGTCATTCATTAAATAAAAAAAAACAATAATGGGAATCTTACTTATATTTCCATGAAAAACAATACCAAATTAAATTCAAATTCTGTCTACATAAAATATTAAACTCTTTTAAAACAAAAGTTATTGTAAAGTTTGTAATATAATCATCTTCTAGCATTTTACATCTTCTGTAAACTTAATAATATGGGAATCAAAGTCTATTAAAGTTTTTACTAGTTCTAGTTTCTATGTATTTCTTATTAATATAATCACAGTGTTATAAGTAACCTATTTGTGAAGCAGTCTTCTTCATGAACTTGAGTAAGATCAACACACTTCTTATCAGTGGGTAGATTATACCAGAACGCTTTCCTATTATAGGGCATTAAAGGTGTGAGTGAGCCTCTATATAATCCTTTCCTTGGTTTTGGAGGTGGTATTCCAGATTTTATATTTTTTAATCTTAAAAAGTTCAGTACAATGACAATCTCAACAGCGCCTTACAAGGGTGGGTCTTAAGATAAACATGGACAAGACGAAAATCATCAAATAATGTCTAATGTCCAAGTCACACCCGTACCGGTAGTTGTTGACGGCACTCCTCTCGAAGTTGTTGACGAGTATATTTACCTGGGACAAACGATCCGGATGGGTAAGTCCAACTTTGAGAGGGAGGTCACTCGAAGAATCCAACTTGGCTGGGCTACGCTCTGGAAATTACAGTGACAGTGTGTGTTGCCAGTGATGACTTATGGCGTGAGAGGGTTATGCTCGGAATTTCGCTACGATACATGATTCGCAACGATGAAATCCGTAGACGAACAAAGCTTACCGACATAGCTCTCAAAATTAGCATGCTGAAGTGGCAATGAGCCGGCCACATCGCTCGTAGGACCTATAACCGATGGGGAAGGAAGGTCCTCGGTTGGCGACCACGTTTAGGCAAAGGTCGCCACCCCCCCCCCCCCACCAGGTGGACCGATGACCTAAAGAAGACAACGGGAAACCGTTGGATTCAGAAGACACAGGACCGGTTGGAGTGGCATCATTTAGGGGTGGCCTATGTCCAGCAGTGGACCTCAAGAGGCTGATGGATGGAAAAAAGTCCAGTGAATAATTTTCTTTATCGAACGATGCCTGGGCGCAACTGATCGTATTGTTTCCAACTCCATGATCCCCTCTACACCTCGCACAAACAACAGTACTATGTAGAAAAGACGGTTCTGTCACTTATGCCTCGTTTTTTTTTCCGTAATACTAAGACGAAAAGGCATATTTACGCAGAAAAGCTTTTTCATCTTATGACCATGCAGAAATGTCTTTATATTTTCTTATTAATTTCATACATTGTAAATAAATTAAACGTTTCTACATAAATGCGCCTTTTCAACTAAGTGTACGCCAGAAAAGTCTTTTCTATATAGTATTGTTTGAGTCATAGTGTAGAAACGTCCTATTTAAAATACTTTTTTAAGGGTTCCAGTAAGTTTAAGCGAAATATAAAAATACTGGGAGATGCGTCTTTTTCTGCTGATTCCGAAAATGTATCTAACTAAATTTCGATTAAAATGTCAGATACGTCTTTTATCCTTATGACGGCAGACTAGTTGGAGCAACTTCGCTGCGATTGTAGTCCACGCGATGCAGTTATCCCTTTACTACGATATTTACAGAATGACCGTATAAATGGTAAGAGCTTCTTACGCTACATGTTCTCAACAATCTCAACATATAGAGCTTATTCTAAGCCGCTTTAACCAGTATTTTGATAAATTATCTTCGATTTATTTTTGGTAGTTTTCTCCGCAATTGGTTTATTCAATTTAGGATTTTAATTTCATCATCTTCTACCCATTATTGTCCCACTGCTGGGCACGGGTCTTCTCTCATAGTATGCCATAGGCCACCGCGCTGACCATGTGCGAATTGGTGGACTTGGTTTTAATATAAATTTGGTTAATTTATTTATTACTTAATTAATTTAAATTATGTTGGTTTGTTATGGTAGATTTATAGTAAGTTTAGGTACTTTTCCTCTAAATTAGCATAGCATTTTTATAAGCTTTTTCCATATGAATTGCATCGCTGTCTGATTATAATAATAACACAAAAACTCAAAATTTACTGGAGCCAAGTAAAAATTATTCTTTATTTTTTACTTGGCTTCTTTTTCTTACCTTTTTAAAGGAAGTTAAAATAATAAAAATATTTTAAAAGGCCATTAACCGCTGTGTAGTTAAAGCACTTTAGTTTCAGGTTTCTGACTTTTCTTTTGTATAACTTTAACTTAAAATTTATGAATTTTGAATTGTGCGGTTATTCAAGCATTTGACAATATGTTGGCAACTGTGTTCCAAGGGCGCGTTCCAGAAGATGCTCACAAAGCCCCAAACGTCCAAAACGTCATGACTTACGCCCACGCGAAGCTCTTGACGATCCATCTGATAAGGTGTGTCGAAGTGATCGTTCTAGAGATTATGTCAGTAACACTCGCAAGCTAGTGGAACGGGAAAATTGCGGTCGGAAGCGTGACCTTTGTGAACATCTAATGGAACGCCCTCCAAGTACGATTATTTTGTTTTTTCGTAACGGTCACTGTTAATATTTGCCATTCATTGCAATGTTCGTTTACGTTTTCGTTTTCAAATATACTTTGCAACTACTCCTACATTGCTATGCCTCCGACATAAACGTAACGTAAACAGTGTTTATTTCGGATAAACATATATGATTTTAGACTAATATTATCGTGCGATTGATATACATTAACATGTTACGGGTACTCACGAAAACCTATTTTTTTAATATTTATTTGGGAAATATCAACAATAAATTTAAAAAATTGTTACATATAGGTAAAGAAGAGCGCAGTAAACTTCACTAAGAGCACTGTAAGTCTGTTGAATACCGAATATGTTCCAATTTATATACACCTCTTAAGTATCTTAGGCTAATACAGGAAGAATGTAGCGAGTCCTTGCTCCAGTATACAGTGGCATCGCATTCAGGTGACATCTCAATGCACGAGTTATCTCGGAACGGGTCCGGCTCTTCCGGGATGTCCTTCGGGCTAAGTGGCCTTACTTTGATGCCATTTACGAAGACCTATTTTAATTTGCTTGCTTATTATCTATACTGTAAGGCGCATGTCTAATGAAAGATATTAAATAGATTATTATAAAGCATACCTATATTTACCTATAATAAAAGTGATCTTATTATACTAGTCTTAAAAGGGCTACTGAGTTCAAAAGGAAGACACTTGTATGAGGAATTGTAATGTAAAGCTAAGCTGTGTCATTGTATCTGTAAGCGACCTCAATTTGTGGTAACGGATCCACCATCCTTAACACTCATGAAAGGTAACAACTACTACTATCTACTCTTATATCATAACGGTCTGACGCGCAATGGGTCCCTGGTTCGATTTCCGGCAAGACAGGTATCTGAATGATGAATTTAGATTCATGTTCTGGGTCTGGGTGTTTGTGTGTCTTGTGTGTGTCTATGGTACCCACGACACAGGAAAAAATCCTAGTGTGGAGCTATGAATGCAGAAAGCGTAATTTAATTTGTAATTGGGACTATATGAAATGAAATGAAATTAAATGTCTTTATTTTGTATAGGCCTACGGGGGCACTTACAAATTGTCAGTTACATTTTTTTTATTACACTACCACCGGATCGGAATACGACCTCAACTGAGAAGATCCGGCAAGAAACTCAGCGGGTTTGTGTTTTTTCTTATTTATATCCATTTTTTTATATAATTACAATCGTGTTTTTTTACATGGTAATGAAAGTTATCCAATATATTGCCTTACAGTTCCGTAAAAGAGAACCCTGTTTGGCAAGATACGCTTGTTGGATCCTTCAACTTCAAATACACATAAATATAATTTTACCATAAATCTTAAAATTATATTATGTTATTTATACTCAGTTCTTTAACATAAATTAAATTGAGGCGTTATTAATCATACACAAAAATACTTCAGTTGTAGATTGTAGATCAAAAAAACTAAGCAGCAGAAAATGGTAGAAAGTTAAAGATGCAATTATAAAGAAGCTTAAAATCATAAAAAATACGACAAAAGACAATACAAACGGTAGAAAGCCACAAATAAAGATCGCGCCATTGTTAATTTTGTGCATGGGAACATGCTTAATGTCGTAATAAAATATGCAATAGCCTCACTTTCGTTTCGAGACAATACTCGATTATAATCTTTGTATTCAAGTATTTTTGATCTGTATCCAGTTATTGTATGATTTATGTAGTAAATAGTATAGCAGACATTAAGTAGGCATTGCTTCGGGAGTAATTGGAAGTTGGGCGAGTGATTGTTGCAATTTTTTTTTGCGTACTTCAGCTTTTTAGGAAGGTTAGGCTCCTTATTACGATTGGATAGAACTCCTTGAGCAGCGGTTAAATTTCTTTGAAATAAAACTTCGTCATTCACGATTTGCAATATATCATCGAGTACATCGTGCATGGATACAAATAAAGACAAGTAAAATAGATTCAAGCCTGACGTTTGAATTATTTGATGTGAGAACGATATGAGACGGAATTAGCGGAACTTCCTTTTCGTCCCTGGAAACTAATTCGTTATGTTGTTCGTCTATTGTTTGGTGTATCTATATACATAAAATTCTCGTGCCACAATGTTCGTTCCCGTACTCCTTTGAAACGGCTTGACCGATTCTCATGAAATTTCGTGAGCATATTGAGTAGGTCTGAGAATCGGCCAACATCTATTTTTTATATCCCTAGTAATTTTTATATGGCAAAACAACGTTTGCCGGGTCAGCTAGTGTTTAATCTATATTTGCAACCTGGTAGTATTGTAAATACTTTTATCAAACAAGATTTTAAATACATATTAAAACATATGTTATATTTATGACGTAGTGTAACATTTAACATATTATCGTCATATTTAATATCTAGAATAGCAGAAAAAACTATTTAGTCTATCGTCATTATTTTTGTAATGATAGATTCCCAACTTGCTTTATTTACGTTTGCGTCCTCGTCAACCCATTATTGCCCCACTGCTGGGCACGGGTCTACTCTCAGAATGAGAGTCTAGGCCATAGTCCACCGTGCTGGCCAAGTGCGAAATGGGTGGACTACGTTTACCTACTCTTTGTTTTTGCTAGCGGGGAAAGTTATTCTCATCAGGTTAACGTTGCATCATAGGACCGCGATTTGGTAATACGATTCAAATTATCCTAACTATATAGTTTATGTAATTGCGCTTGCGAGACATTCACAAGTCACGGGACATTCAAAAGGAAAAATCAAATATTCTTGCTAAATATTTACTTTATTGTTAATCGTCAACCCATTATGCTCACACCGCTGCTGAGCAATGGTGTCCAGAATGAGAGTTTTAGACTGTGTCTCCAGTAGGCAAACTGTGAGCGGCGTACTGACTTCGAAGGCTCGGTTTAGTACGCCCTGCTATATACCACTGCCACTGTACGCTGTAGCGAACTAAGTAAAATGAGCGTAAACTAGCAAACTTTGGATTTGGACACTCCATTTCAAATATATGGAAGGGCGTACTAAACCGTTACGTCGCAAATTCAGTACGCTGCTAACAGTTTGCATACTGAGGACACAGCCTTAGGCTTACCGTGTTTGTCAAGTGCGAGTTAGCCAGCGCGGTGGACTATGGCCTAAACTCTCTCATTCTCAGACAAGACCCGTGCCCAGCAGTGGGACAATCATTGGTTGTACCCCTACGCACCTTTGAGAACTTCTTTCAGATGCGTAGGCTTGCCCACGATGTTTTCCCGTCAACGTAAAGTAGTCATAAATAATTTCTAATACGCTAACCATTTTAGAAAAACCTGGTTTGTGGGATCTGAACCGGATTGAGAGGCCAAGTTTAAAGTGTTACATTAATAGGCTATTACACTATCAGGTTATCGCAACTATCACTTTATTGTTAGTCAAAGATTGTAAATCGCAACTGGCCCGCTATATTCTATTTCATACATAATGGTGTTCTTTGTTGGCTAAGTTGAAATATTCGCGCCATCAACTGTTGGATAACCGACGTCTATTATGTTGGTTGCGTTGATAGCGCGCTGTGGTTTACCGTTGACGGCCGCCCATTACAGTTATGAGACGTTTAATGTTGACGACACAATTATCTTGTTGAGGTCGTGTCGCATCGGTAAGGATTTAGTTACACTGAAACATAGTTTTAAATAATAATGTACTGTCGAATTAGGATCATGACAAAATCTTAGTGAAAAATATATAGATTTTATGATACGCGGTTTTTGAATTATTTTCGAATAGTTATTGCCAATACATTTCGTTCGTGTCGTTGAGTATTAGAATGTGCCAATTATACGATAATATTAGTTTAAAATCAAATATAGATTTAAATATCTCATTATAACTAATAGGTGCTCGTGTGACAATGACACCTCACGAGAGTGTAATATGTTTGGTTTGTAATGATGTGTAATCATTATGTACTGTAGGTAAACATCCAAAAAAGTTAGTAACACGATTCCTAAGAATTCGTCGAATTGTTAGGGATCGAGTTATTAACTTAATAATAATAATGATAATAATAATATAATTTATGGCCCCAAACAAACAAAAATAAGAACAAAACTTACCATTAAAACATTTAATATAAGTATGACAAGTAAAATCGTGAGATCCGAAATGTGATATTTAGGTAGTTGAACATCAAATCTAATAATAATGATGTCTAGACACCATTATGAGTAATTTATTTATTTCCTAAACTTTCTCGACTTATAAACATTATTTTTCTCACCAACGTCACACTCACCAAAAAGGATGTTTGAAGCATTATGGTATTAAAGCACAGATTAAAAAGCCCACTTAAAATGTCGAAACGCGCGATCAAAGTGGAGCTGGACGTCCATTAGCTATTAGTCACAGGTGCGTGGGCTAGCCTGCAGCCGCAGAATGCGGAAGGGCGTATTATTTTCTATTCAGATCTGCATCAGGTTGCTTTTTAATTTTAATGGACATTGGCCGTGGATTCGTGTAATTTTGCCTGAAGATTATGGTGACACAGTTTAAAAATACAGCTTACGTTTAGTGCGGTTACATAGATTATCCTGTTGTATTCACAAAATTTGCGATGTGACAAACAATGTAGGTAATTTTAGTTTATTAGGCTATTTCCACGACATCTCCCGTTTCGATTACGTTCACCATAATTGGTGATAGATTTAGCAAAATCTGACCGTTAGATTTGATTGTAATAGTATCAAACACACATACATCCACACAAAATTTTGCATTATAATATTAATAAAATGCTGGAAGTTCTATGTGTTATGTTCCGGCCATATTAATCAGTGACGCCTTTGCCAGGAAATGCTAGAAACAGAGGCAGCATAATATTTTCCATTTTTTATATATTTCACTCATTACCTACTCAGTGTGTTTCTAAAATAGTCTTAAACATGACAAGTTTATCACGATTCGCGGGAGATGTGACGTTGTTTGTGCGATCCTATGAGACTCGCCTAACTGGTTCTTGCGAGAATAATGTTTATAGCTGGCAACACTATGTTTTTCCTGGCAACATAAACAAATAGAAGCATTCGTCATTAAAGTTTTTGTCGAAGTGTCTCGCGAACTTCAAGTGAATGCTAAGATATTGGCGCGTTTAATCATGTGGACATAATTCACATACAGTCTCTTTACGTACTATTTACTTTTTATTTACTTTTTATTTATTAGTAAAAATAAACAAGATTACAAAAATAATTTATTAAAGTTTCTCTTAACTCTACCTTTTAGCTCTATCAAATCTTTTTCGACACCTACCTTATTACAGGCAATAAGTATATTACGCCACAAGATGTCGCTGCTAATTGTAGCGAAATATGTTGAAAATCGCTCACCGCTGACGCTTACAGCATCGATCGAATGTTTCGTAGCCTCAGAATCCAAATTTATATACAAAAGTAGAGATTATATTAAAATCTTCCCAATTATTGTATTTTTAATTTTTGCGCTTAATTACCACACATTACGTTATTAGTTCTCTATATACCTACACGAAGTTTATAAAATGCAAACCCATTGAAAACAGACGCACAAAAAGATCTCTGTGCTGTTTTATTTTTCAAATTCCGGTGTTGAAAACTAAATTGAGTAACAGTAGTTCAGACGCGATAGAGGCGTGGTGCTTCACATACCGTATATTGCACGCACATTCTATAAATAATTTAAATGGATGTATGTGTGTGTGTATGTGCATTGACTTACAATTGCTTATTTGAGAGCTTACAATTTGTTGACCGGATACTATTTCGCATCGCAGTGTTTTGTTTTTTGTAAATTGAAATGGCGAACGATCATGCATTTCTAATGGTAAATGTGGACTGCCGTCCATAGACATTATAAGTGTGAAAGTAAGCACGTACTTCTAGTAAAAATGGAAGAGTTGCTTCACGTTGAAATAAGTATGGCAGTGGTACCTCCCCGGTTGAACTATACTCCCTGCCTTTAGGGTTTCAACGAAATGAAATGTCTTTATTTTGCATAGGCCCACGGGAGCACTTACAAATTGTCAGTTACATATATTTTTTTCTTACCGTACCACCGGATCGGAACACGACCTCAACTGAGAAGATCTGGCAAGAAACTCAGTGGGTTTGTCTTGTTTCATTGTATATCTTTATTACCATCTTATTTTTACATGGGTTACAAGAGTCAGCTCTTCAACGTAAATATTGATGAAATGTGCTTGTTAGTCACTATCACTACATAGTATAAAACAAACTCGCTTCGCACTGTCTGTTCATAGGAACAGACAGTGCGAAGTACACATAAGCTAAGCACACATAGGTATGCTTAGATCTTTAAAACTACTCTACGGATTTTAATGCAGTTTTTGAAGTGAAACTTCTTTAGGCGCATGAGGGTAAAATTTTTACAGATGAAACGTCACGCCGGTATGCAACGGAAGTGTCGGAAAAGAGAGAGAGAGTGATCGAGACCGATTGAGAGAGAGTAAGACAGGGCGAACGTAGCATGAGCAACTAGCCGTGGAGTGAGAGTAGGGAGCAAGCGAGTGAGAAAGATTGAGAGAAAAAGTGAGACAGAGCGAACGTCGTATCACGCCTTTTTCCCTTCCTCTTAATCTTGGAAATTTAAAGTTTTAGATTTGTATAAATATAAACAAGATTTATAAATTAGTTTGCCAAAGAAGTTTCACTTCTGACATGTGTACTTTGTACTGCGTGCGTACAAAGTACACATGTCAAAAGTGTTTTTTTTTATACATAGAGCAATTCAAGAGGAAGGGTTGTATGTAAAATACATTCATAATATAGTAGAGGAACACTGATAATTTTAGATTTTTTATGTTTAGGCGGAACGAAGTTCGCCAAGTCAACTAGTAATAAAAAATCGGCAAGACCGAAAACAAATAAAGCAACTACAACATTTTATTTCTTACAGTCAGGCCACCGTCTCTTCCCTCAATAGTCAACCCATTATTGTTCCACTGCTGAGCACGGGTCTTCTCTCGGAATCAGATAGTTTTAGGCCACAGTCCACCGCGCTGGCCCAGTGCGATTTGGTGGACTTCACACACCTCCGAGAACTTTTTTTTAAAGAACTCGGGTGTGTAGGTTTCCGCGCGATGTTTTCCTTCGCCGAAAAACAGTGATAATTAATTTCTAATACGCACATAAAACTAGTGGCGCGTGCTTGGGTTTGAACCTCCGAACTCCCGATTCTTCCCGAACCACACATGGCACACGATTGATATAGCATGTTTACTTATTTATAATATAAGTACATAAATGATAAACTCTTGGTACGAATTTCGATGTCTCAAGCTATAGGTCAAATTGAAATCAAGGCGATCCCAAATTGCGGTCGAGCGAGGCCGAAAATATCCCCTCAGGCAATCGCTGATTATCTGCTGATCAAATTGATAAGGCATTCACAAATGATACAACCGCGGAACAACTTTCATTTACGTTACTAAATGTGTATAGACTATAGTATTCCCGTAGTTTCGCCTACTACGATCACGAATACCACCCTAATGTATCTTATCTAGGACATGGTTTCTCAAACATTCAGCTACACGTACCCCTGTTAAAATTTCTAAAATTTCCAAAAATAAAATTCCAAAACGGATTTCCCCCTACCCCACTTTGCGAAACCATGATCTAGGCTATAAACTATGTGCGTGCTAACTTTCAGCAAAATTCCTCCAGTACATTTTATGTGAAGGGCTCACAAACATATAGAAATGCTCACAAGCTTTCGCGTTCATATTAGGTATTTAGATAAGATATATGTATGTACACTTCCGATCCACTGGTAGTGGATAAAATGTTATTTTAAAATTGTAATTGCCTCTATAGGCTTATGCAAAAAATAAATTCATATTATACGTAGCGGATATTGGTACACGATTTAGTGTATTTCTAAGCAAAGAAGTCGAGTTTGTTGAATTAAATATTTGTTTAGGAAGGGCGGGACTGGTCGCAAATGTCAAATAAGTCACATTGACGGGACCTTGGAGCGATTCCAGGGAAACAGGCTTCTGACAAAAAGTCGGGACCTCATTGAAATATTTAATGCGTGCTTGAAGTAAGAAAAAGGTAAACGAGTTTGGGAAATCGACTTTTTGTGAATCCATTCTTTTGTTTCTAAGTTGATTTTGGTCGCATAGGTAGGTTCAGATCATATTCGTGCTGGTTTTTTTAGTAGGTACTGCTTTGTTCTTTCCCGACTGAACGGACTAAGGTAAAACAGAAAGATGGTAGATTGATTGATAAAGTTATGCGAATAATAATGTCATCCAAAAGTCCAGCTTGTAGCATAGTTTTCAGAGCGCTGCCTGGCAAAGTTTCCTCGCTGTATAGGGACTTGATTTTTAGCTGTCTGGGCACCCGATTTGAGAGTAAGTCTGTTCAAAATATTCTTAATAAGAAGAATAATTTTATTTAGGCTTAAAGTTCGCTATATGGCTAACCATATAGCTAACTTCAAGCCTAAACGACCATAAAAACCCCTACTACTAATAGTAGGGGTTTTTATGGTCGTATGTAGCCGTTCGTATGTAGCCGTTCTCATTGTGACGATTTTAGGCTGTTAATGATAAGTGTGATCGTTTCGGCTTGAAGGTTATGCTAAGACAGAAATATTTGTAATAGGTATTAGAACTTAGTCCTAAATGTCGACAACGTAGCTGTACCCGATATCAGATTCATGCCCTACCTTATTAGAGGTTGCACAGATCACACTTCCATGAGATGAACTACTTAGTATAGAGAGACTCATAAGTAAGAGTTTATTCACAACATTTATCTTCAATAAAACAATTTATAAAAATTACGTATTTGACCAAAATATTTTTTGTTGCAGATAATCGACCGTTTTCAATGTCGCCCTTGACCAGGGCATCCTGCAACGGAGACGTTTTATAAACGAGGTAAAGAGACAATGCATGCTACACAGCACGTGCCCTATAAATATTCACTTAGTAATAACATAATTCGTATAGAAACTCTAATAAAAATACACAATGACTCGACAACATGTTTATGATTTGCACGACAAAAACGAGCATAAAATCTTTATCTTAACAAAATATGTAAGTACACAGTTGTTGGTTAACTGATTCAGATCTCTGAATATAAAATAGACTTCAACGTACGCCCATACGAACGGCGCAAATAACCACGCGCATACTACTTTTATCAATTAAAACACGCCTCCAGTTTTACATCGCATACATTTCAGCAATAAAACTGCAGGAGATCAGCGCGCTGATTGTTATAGCATGTTCTATAAACCAGTCAGAAAAAACACGCGAAAACCTCTCTTATACCGCAATAATAACGAACATCCCAGCTACGTAAATATTTTTCAGTCTATGAGCAAAACGAAAACGTATGTGGGCCACAGACAATATAGAACATACGGCCATGTTGCTTGTCTATGTGTTAAGATTTATGGTGCGAGCACAGCTGTAATTCCGCCATCTTTAAATATTTTTTTATCGTCTCGTGTGCTATTTTAAGCAGAGTTATTTTAAGGGTCTCGCGATGAGAATATTTCATGCAACTGAATTGCAAAACTCCGCTTGCGTTGTATCAATGAATTAATTTAATTCAAAAGGATTTTTCATAGTGATTGCCGTACAAAAAGACATTCAAGCGGTGACCTTTAAGTTGGTCGTTTATACGCGAATATTTCAAGCATTGGGAATGCCACTCACAGCGGTTTCTTTCGAATTGGCGGTCGGATGACGTGCATAGTTGCATATAAAGCACACATGAGTTCTTACAACTTTTGCATAACAATTTTGCATAGTATTTTTAATGATTTCGGCAACAAACAAGTATTAAGGTCTTAGATAACTCAATAGGTAAATGTTTTTAAGTTACCACAACAAGAAACAAGTCTTGAGAACTTAGATAACTCGATAGGTACTCGATTTTTGTAAGTATGTAAGTTCTTGTTAATCCTCGTATAGGTAAACATGTGTCAACCAGAATGCGTTAAAACATTTTCTCGTTCACGCAGCAAGATGTAAAGAATTTCGTAGAATAATTTTCCTACGCTCCTTTATTTTTCTGTGTTTATATTCATTATGTTTTTTGAGTCCACAAAGCGGTAACGTGGCGCTGGCTGCGTAGAAAGAAGCCGTAATAGCATGTAATTTGTGAGTGCCCTAACATACATTATACGAGATGGGACTTTGTTTTTTGGACCGTACGGTAGGACGCAAAAAGAGCTAATCGCCTACAAGGCTTGAGGGTTCTATTTAAAGATTTCGATTTATTGAATGCGTTCAAGAAAATTGTACTTCATTTAGTTCTTCATACATAAATTCATTCTTGACACTGCGGACAGATGAATTGGTTTGCTCATTAAAATTAGATATGCGTTCGTGTTCTTTTTAAACTGTTTTACCGAGGCTTGTCGTTGTAAAAAATGTATTACCCGCAGCACATGATGATAACATACAATTTTATTTTGAACGTTGTATAAGGCATTAAAATTTTCATAATTTATTTTCCTACCAGCAAACTTATCATACATTTTAATTAATAATCAATCATCACGAGTATAAATTAAACTAAACAATAATAAAAAGTACCTTTTTTGGACTTTATGTCAAAATAATAACTTAAGAGTGTTATAATATCTAGCTCTGCAAACTGAGTTGAATGCGATGATATGTCATATGTTACAGTCTGTTTAGCTGTTAGGGCTCCAGACAAATTGACATACATGTATAAAACATACATACATACATACAACAATACTATCCTCCTGATGCAGCGAAATAAAAATGTAAAAATTTCAGTTTAGCTGTCCGTGGACAATGTTCCCAAACTGAATAACGATTACAATTATTTTAAAATAATAGTTTATTTACAATATTAATAACAATATGCTAGGTGATACACCTGTGGCTCACCTCATAATGTAAAGCCTGGTTTGTACATCTTCATTGAACAATGAAGCGAGAAGGACTTACAACATCCTGTATAATTCTTCTCTGATTATTATTATCACAAGTAAACAAGTGACGTGCCCATTTAAATATCATGATACTCGTACATGTATTGCATTATTATTAGTCCGTTTACGAGCACTATAAAGTTACCCTTCGATTTCAACGTGACAAAATAAATATTGAAATTTTAAAAAGTTGGTCGAACGCATATTCGTACCGCAAGGTACCACCGCCACACCTACATATTTTTAGCGCGAATAAGCTTTTGGGCGTCGGTGGAAAGATTTGGTTGTCGGGTAACTTTTATATGACCATTAATTGGTCTTCAGGAGTAGCAACTCATTTGTATTGGACATTAAATAGGACAGTTTTCCCATATGAAGTTGCTTACAGATCCATGGGCGGCAGTGATCAGTTAATCGGTTGGACTGCAGCTTCAGCTTCAGCTTTTTGAAGTAAAACTTCTTTATCGGGGTTGGGAAAAAATTTAGTGCAATATTTTTTCGTTACGCGCCATCTTTTTCTGTTACTCGCCATCTTTTTTTTTCCGTTAGGTACGCGCCATCTTTTTCGTCACCTAGGAACGTATCCCTTATAACCCCATATAATTTTTTCTTATCCGTACCACGCGTGATATTAGATAGATTATTATAGATTAGATTATTATATAAAGTTTAATAAAAGCCTTTTATTAAACTTTGTCTAATTTAACTTTATTTAACCAATTTCTGTAAAGTTGCATATAGTAAATTATTTTTTGAAAAATAACGTCATAAAGAAGTTTCACTTCTTACGAGTGTACGCTATTACACGCATTTTTTATTATACATTTTAAAATTATTTGACTGCTATAGTTTGAACTTAAACTCATATTCATATCGCGTATTATCAATGTAGTACTACTATGTTTTTTTTGGAAAACTTGGTCAAACATGTGTAGGAGAAACATCTGTACCATGCCTAAAGGCGCTTGTATGCCGATGCATAATATGTAAGTGTTAATATGACTAGGTATATATTGAATTTACTCAAGCATCCGTCATTTAACTAAGATCAAAAGAAGCTGTATGGCGGCATTACACGCTATAAAAAAAAGTCAGTTTGGTAAAATTGACTATTGACATTGACATTTTTGTGCCGTCAAAGATAATAATATTCGCAATTAAGATCGACTTCCTCTCATCATTTTCAAATTTAAATACAACTCCTAGAGTTACAAGTATAAGTATTCAAGTAACATGATAAAATGCACCCGTTTCGTATAAAAATCTTCACATGAGACACAGCAGATGATTTACAATTTGCAATTTAAATAAGTGTACTATCATTATACCGTCAGTTACGTGTCCATCGAGCGCCGGCGCTGACAGTACCGAAACACTATTGTCATTTCTTCCCCTTATTATCTTATTACCCAATTACAATCGTGAAATCGCGTGCTACGAATGTACTGATTCGCGGTAACGACTCGAGCATAACCGCGTAACACTGTAATCTGGAATGTAAAACATGTAATCAGCTGTAATGTTTGTAATGACGGCCTGTAATCCGGCGGAATGGCTGCGACGTTTGTTCTTGACGGTAATGGCAATCGTCGATGATAATTGTCGCTTCGGGCGAAGAGCGGCTTCGTCGAATGTGTATTGGCTTTGCGATGAGTCCTGTTAATTTCTTACTTGTAAGTGGCGAAGGAAGTGACTTTTTACCGATTTTAAAAAAGGAGGTTCTATGTTTGGATGCAACTATTTTTTATGTAGATTCGCTGTTTTCTTCGTATAGAAATCGTATCTTAAGAGAAGAACAAAATTGAGGAGTTGAAGGAAATTCCTATATTTTACTGAATTAAATTTTAATCAGCTTCCCCTGAAATTATTAATATTATTTTAATGAAAATAAGTATAATATCATAAAATAAAAATACATAAATGTTATAAATTTATTTAAACTGTTTAAAAAATGTTTTAGGCGCTTATTAAATATGGAGAATGTTCTATCTATAACATAAAATAAAAATATATAAATGTTATACATTTATTAAAACTGTTTAAAAAATGTTTTAGGCGCTTATTAAATATGGACAATGTTCTAACACAGGTGTTCTAAATTTTTCGAGATAATATAATTCCCGTTTTTGTTTTGGCAATATGCCAGAGAAAGCTGAGTTTTAACTTGTAATGGCGCCATCAAGTGACACAGATAAAGCATGATTATTTTTTTTTAAATTTTAAACCCACATTCCGTTATAAAAAGGTTATTATTCCTCATGTAGATTTTTTTGTTTTCATTTGTCTTGCGGATTGATTTATGATAAAGTGCAATTAGTTCTATTGTCTAGGTTGTTCTTTTTTGTATCTCACATTATTTGTAGCAAAAGGAAGACAACTTATGTAAATTTAAAAAATATATTAACATAAGAATATTAACAGGTTACGAATGTTAAAGGTATTAAAGCGAAATGTACCCATAATATTGGGCTGTCATTTCTATTTTAATACATTTTGCCTTACAAACAACATTTTTAAGGACTTTTTTGGTATTTTTTTACAGTTACATCGAGAAAATTAAATAAAACCTGTTTCTCACGTCCAACCGTGTCGGAGTGCATCGCTAGCTATTTATCCAACGCATGTTAATTGTTGATCCGCGTCCATCGCACGACTGTTTGCTTTTCCAACTAAAGTCTAGACCATTTACACCTTTACGAAGGCAGGCCGTTTAAAAATTGGCCTTTCAATCTAGATTCTGTGGTTCTCTGTTTTTTTTTCTGACTGAAGTAGGAAACAAGCATGCAATCTGATGGTAAGTCACCGCCGTTCATGAACGTCAGCAACTTCAATTTTTTTTTTACCTTTTAAAAGGTAAAAAAAAATGGTCCTATTAAGCCTAGATATGTACACTTACCTTCCCCCGCCATCAACACCGCAGTCACACTTGGTCGCCACGACCAGTGTATCGGCGATGGTGAGGGCGGGAAAATTAGTGGAGCTAAGAAAAAAATACTTGTTAAACAATACATAAGAACCTACAAAAGGCACGGACGAACAGTCCGTGGAGTTGTAATTTTACAAATAAAAAAAAAAAGATATTTCAAATAGAAAATGAGTTTAATCTGAATTCAAGTCATGTTTCTCTAAGTTTTGGATTAATTAAGATCTCGAAGATTTAATGACAATAATTAAAGATAGAGTAGAGTAGAGTTGTCATACATCTTATTAATTCGTTTGCATAATTCACAAGGTAACCGATGCAGTATTTTTTATTAAAAGAAAGATAAAACATATTGGGGCTGACCAATAACATATGTATTTTCTTAGTTATTTAACTAACTGTCAAAGTCTAGCGAATTTCGTAAACAAATCTCTTATTTAGTCCACTGTAAGCAACATACACCTTTTTTTTCGAGGGGGAAACTTTCAAAAGGTACCCGACGTCGTGGGAGCGACGCGGGTTATGTGGGATTCTTACCGCACTAAAACCCCCCCCGGTGGCCGACCTCGGCGCTGCGAAGAGGACGCCGGGTACTCCACACTCTTTCCTGGTGGGCGTGCACCGCTCACCTCACCTTCTGGTCTTTATGGTGCATGCAACCACACATGCCGCCGTCCTTCCCGGGGTCGCTTGGCCGGACGGTTCGAGCTCCCACTCTTCTCGCCCGCAACCCCTGAAGCCCCTTTTAGTCGCCTCTTACGACACGCAGAGGGTACCGTAGCCCTATTCTGGTCCCGGAACTACATTGACAAAGCAAGATACATTTTAATTTTCCTGTAAAAATAAAGTGTTATTTACTTAATGCTTACTTAAAAAGTAAGTATTAAGAAAATAATACCTTATTATAATACCTTATTATAATACCTTATAAACCTAATTATTATCTGCCAAAGAAGCCACAAAACAGGTTTACATTCAAATGTCCATAAATACCGCGTCATCGACCGATTCGATGCGAAAATATAAAATGACACAATCGCTTCGCCTCAGGGCGTGGTCGCCTGCCGTCGAGTTGACCAACCTTGCCACGCTTACATAATACGCCTACACCATGTAAAGGTTAAGTGTATAGATTTGTAAAGAAGTATTTTTTATTGTTATATGTATTTGGTGTAAGTCATATTGAAATTTGCTTAAGATTTGACCTTTTTGGAGTTTCTTCGAGTAAGCTCGCACGGATCGAGACGAGCTGCTCGGAAATCGGACGAATATGTAAGCAGCTAATTGTGAGAAAGTATATAGTATCAAAGAAAAAAAAACATGAATTAATATCAAAGAAAAAAATACTGTATAAATAAATAAATAATTATAATTGCATAAGTTGATAAAAAAAGCTATGCAATAGCAGTGTAACAAACATCCATCTAGTCTTACAAACTGATAAACTGATTACTTAAAAATGATTTTCTAATGAATTTTTGTAAAATGTCGCGAATTCAAGTCATCATTTCGTTGTCAGCGTCACCGTTGCATATGATTCAGAGATTAATAAAGAAATACGAGTACATCCATCTTATTAACCAAGTCAGTAGCACAGTAAGAAGGCATATTAAATTCTAAACAAAGGCGTTCACCTATAATATTTTATCGCTTAGATTCGGAACAATATTTTTTGTAACATCGTTCATGTAACTAACATATTACATCTGATATTATGTTCTATATCAATACAACAAACAATTATAATCTTGTACATTTATATAGGTGTGACTAAGCTATTTTTTGCGTCGTTGGAGCATTTACAGATCCGTACCAGTGTTTGGGTATACTAAAAAAACTGATTATTAATCATGTAATCTCGTTCTTATTTGACAGCGTTTTTTTATGCTAGAACAAAGGTTAATCATGACAATAAGCTGAAATACTAAATTAACCCATGTTTGTCTCAATGTCGAATTTCTTCTCTCAGAGTGAGAAAGATTTGATGCATCGAGAAGTTTTTTACGTTTTTTTTAATAAGTGCATACGTTTTCGCCCATCATTGCAACGTATGGACAGAAACGAAATCATAAATGAACAATGTATATTTCTGTCCATATATTG
This sequence comes from Spicauda simplicius, assembly GCA_949699795.1. NCBI lineage: Eukaryota > Metazoa > Arthropoda > Insecta > Lepidoptera > Hesperiidae > Spicauda > Spicauda simplicius. The sequence goes on along the minus strand of OX453060.1, from coordinate 20,533,760 downwards.
TAAGATTTTATTGTTGAAAACGTAACCTTCTGAAATTATTGCTTTCACGTGATAAACTCATACTAAAAACAAACCTTCGCGTTAAGCTAACTATTGAAGCAACACGAGCGAGCCAAAGTTTATTGCTCCGTTTCCACCGTATCTGCTTTACCTGAGCGGTTATTGTCAATATTTGTACTCGATGTGTTGACTTTTCACGTTAAAAACGGTTTCTTCACTGCACGCGCGTTTTAGGAGAGTTTGGACACTCCGGAACCCGTTGATGTCTTTTGTATGTGACATTCACATACATAGACTTGTGATCACTTTAGTAAGACGATTCGTCATTATGACGTACGATTTACACCGTACACCAAGTAATCAATTGAAATGAAAGTACATGTTATGTAGTCAAAACTGATTTTAATGATTAAAACTGATTCGATGAAATTTGCTAATGATGAACTATGAAAGATTAATTGATTAAGTGCTTAGTGCATTTTCTTCCTTTCATTATTTTTCGAATTCATTTTTGCACCGCCTTTGACTTTTCTGCAGTTCTTTAAAAGTATCCTTGAATACCATACTGCATTAAGTCCACCTCTTGTCTATTCAATAAATAATAAAAATGTAATAGATATAAATGTAGCTTATATCTATTACATTTTTATTATTAGCTAAGCTAAATAACCATATATTATATAGCTTATATCATTAAAAGCGCATATATTGGAATGACGGAAATATGCATATGTATATGAAAATATAAAATCAATTATTTATCATCCGGCAAGTTCACTCGAAGGTTGTGGTTATTATTGTCGCATTTGTGTGACAAGGTTGCGATGTGCTGTAACATGAGATGTCTGTTATATAAATATATAAGGTTTTTATTTATATGTTGTATTATATGTTCATTTTAATCTATAAAGTATTAAGTATAACCTAAAATAGTAATTTATAATAAGATAATATTACATGATCGATGCAATACAATTAAAAAAAATATACCAATTTTTTTGTAAAAAAAAGTAATTTCCAGGAACTAAAATAATCCAGATAAACAGTTAAATAAACCCTATGGACCTGTAAGTCTTCAATCCTCGGTATCCATTACTGGAATTGCGTAAATCGACTATTAATCTTTTCTGCGTACTTTATAGGCGTTTCACTATCAGCGTTTCTCAGAACACTACACGTCTAGTGTCTTGTTACATTACAGTATTAACACTAACTTTTCAGTCTTGTACATAATTAAAGGTTGAAAACGTATAAGACGTTATTTATTATTTACATTCATATGTGTAGTCAAGCTTTGACCCTCGTTATCATGCGTTTTAAAAATATAACATTTTAAATCATATTTGTCCAACAATTCGCACTTGGCCAGCGCGGTGGACTATGGCCTAAACTCTCTCATTCTGAAAGAAGACAGAAAATAATGTGGTGGGACAATAATGGGTTGACGAGAAATTATATATTTTTTTGAGAAAATGGATGAATTAAATTGAAACAGAAAATTAAATAGCCTCAAGACTAATTAGATTCAGCATTTTTGGTTGAATGCGCTTTCAAACAAACAGCCAAAAATATTAAAGTACTTAAGATATTTTTCCAATCTTGGTACAAAGTTTAGGTATACTCATATTGTGTTAGAAATAAAGTCGCTATGGTATCGGTTATAATCTAAGATTAAATTAATATTGCATTAAAATTACAGGTTCTCTTCTCATGAACATAATTAAAGATAAAAGCAGAGATTAATGTTGCATTAAAATTTAAGGCTGTATGCCATTGTATATAATCGAAGATTAAATCACAGATTATTGTTACATTAAAATTAAGAAAGTAAACTCCTCGTAAAACATTTTAATACTTAACAGGTACACACGATATGCGATTTTGAATCCATTTCAAATTAAACTGGTTCGAAATATTGGCGAAAAGAATTCGAAAAGGATTCAAAAACCGCATATCGTGAGTACCCGTTAAGAATAAAAATGTGTCAATTCCGCGATAATATTAGTCTAAAATCATATACTCCTCGTCGGGGTATCGGTACTTTACCAATACGTAAACTAACTTTACTACAACATTGTGTTTATAGCAGAATCACGCCAGTGGTCGAACCGCAAAACAAATTACTGGTCTAACACGCAGAGGGTTTTGGGTTCGATCTCAGCTAGATATCTAAATGATTGATTTAGATTTTTGTTCTGGGTACGCGTGTTAGAAGTATGGGAATCGGTAAATAAAACTACGTCTTTGCCCAGAGGCTTTCTGTACAGGACTCTTTTATTTAACAAATCTTACCACTCAAACATTGATCCATATGTAGCCACATAGCTACGACCTATATAACAATACAATAATCACTACATAGTATGAAACAAAGTCGCTTCGCGCTGTCTGTCCCTATGTATACTTAGATCTTTAAAATTACGCTACGGATTATGATGCAGTTTTTTTAAATAGATAGAATGATTCAAGAGGAAGGTTTTTAAGTATGCATAATAAGGTGAAGGAACACTGATAATATTAGATTTTTCACTTTTAGGCGGAACAAATTTCGCTGGGTCAGCTAGTTTGTTTTTAACGTCGCCCTAGTCAAAGTGCGGCTATCACGGGTTTGTATACTAGTCTTTGAGTGTGTTCATGGCTCCACATCCAATTATCTACTGTTTGTTTATTGGACGCAACCTTAAGCATATTATTGCTAATGAGACAATCATACATAAGCATTTTTTATCGATAGAACTCCTATAATATCGATAAAGCTCGTTAGTAACTATCACACAAAAAATCGATTGACTAGCATAAGAGAAAAGGCACTTAGCTGTTTTTTCTTCGCCTATTTTTATACAGATATGTTTAAACGAATGAAATGTGTACAAACAAATCAATCTCCATTTTCGAAGCCCAATCACGTTTTGAACAGACCAAATAAGATGAATCCGAAATTTTTTGCAGAAGCATTAAATACGCGTCAATCAAAGAGGCAATCATATTGATATTGAGAGAATCGACCCGCCGTCCAGGTAAAGATTAGTTGTTATTTGAACAGTGGCAACAAAAAACTGAACGCAACTTTGACAGCACAATGGTATTGGATTCGATCAGTAATTAAGACGGACGGACACGGTAGTAAGAGTTTAGATTAGATAGTTACATTGTATTACTAATGTATTGTGAGTTTTAACTGTATGCGATAACGTCTATAGTTTTCAACGCATCTCACATCTCCATGGCCTAACACAGATGTATTGGATAGATAGAGCTTTATGTAAAGAGACTCATCATAGTAATAATTGTTGATTTGATTGATTTTTTTAGCTACAGGAACTATTAAGGTATGATGCTTATTTTGCTTAATTACGGTCTATTAAAGGCTAAAAAGATAGATAGAACTCTGTGCTTGGACTTACAAAGCATCTCCACCACATTTATGCATGTTTAACAACAGCAGCGTTGCGCCGCTGGATTCTAGTCTGTAAGGAGTTGTAAAAAATATATACCTACTTATGTAGAGTGTTCCAAATTAGTCCTTAGAGATTTGTCGTCCATCATTTGATGGACGACCCGCGTGGCAGAGTGGTTACCGTACCGGTCTGACCCGCAATGGGTGCCGGGTTCGATTACCGGCCAGACAGGTATCTGAATGATAAGTTTAGATTCATGTTCTGGGTCTGCGTGTTTGTGTATTCGCCTTGTGTGTGTCCATGGTACCCACGACACAGGAGCAAATCCTAGTGTGGGGCTATGAGTGTAGAAAGCGTGATGGACTGCAAACTCCTTTGCATCTTCCATATCACATATATATAAAATTAGTTGACCCAGCGAACTTCGTTCCACCACTATATTATGCTTGTATTATACATAAAAACCTTCGTCTTGAATCACTCTGTCTATTTAAAACAAACTGCATTAAAATTCATAGCTTAGTTTTAAAGATCTAAGTATACATAGGGGCAGACAGCGGGAAGCGACTTTGTTTTATATTATGTAATAAAGTAGTAATTTATCATTAGCTTTATTTGTTTTTGTCTCAGTTAGACGGATATTTGTACCTATATTTTATTTATTTTAATCCTTACATGACCTCTGTAGCGTCGATATATCAAAGTCATTTCTTGAAATATGCAAATGTGGTCTCCCATAACAAATGTTGCTAATCCTTTAATGTAACCTATAAGGTCAAAAATATAATATACTACGAAAAAAGACAAACCCACTAAGTTTCATGCCGGATTTTTTCAGTTGAGGTCGTGTTCCGATCCGGTGGTAGTGTAAAAATATATGTATAATGTATTATATATATGTACATTTGTAACTAACAATACGTAAGTGCCTCCGTAGGCTTATATAAAGACTTTTCATTTTATTATGCATGAGTTTGCAGTTATTCTCGCTAATAACAGAATTATACTTATATGCTAAAATTAAATCAGATACTGCTAAATAAATTAGAACACCTATTTTTAAAAGTTATATTACGGAGTATTTTTAAAGAAAAAAATAATTACTATTTAGAACTGCAGACAAAATAAATTTAAATAATTGTTTTTGTTTTTCTAGACCCCACATAGCCCTTCGTCGCCCCCATAGCGTCGGGTATCTTTTGAAGATTTTCTCCGCGAGAACAAAAAAAAGTCCATTATTTTATGATATATTTTAATAAATGACAGCTATTAATTGCTTAACATATTAAAGAAGATTGGAATCTGAGCGATACTTCCAGACACACATTCAAGCAAACAAATAAATGAACATTTTTTCTTGCACTTTTTAATATTGGTATTCATTAGTAAGGACATTAAGATCAAGTATTAATTAAGCCCCACAACACTCATTAATCAAAGTGACGATATGCTTAATGTTATGTTCCCTCAAAAACAGAGTATGGCTATCAATCTTCGTAGAAATGAAGGATAAAGTAAATTAAACATCTTTGTAGTTTTCGCGTTAACATTACATCATCACTGAGTCAGTTTCCGCTCCGAACTCCGGCTTATCGGTACTCAGATTTAAACCTTCAATGATATCTACAGAGGAAACAATAAAGATTAAAATTCTCGTGGTGGTTTAAATGTCTAAAAACCATCCGTGATATGTATCCTATGAGATTTCTAAAAAATATACATTAGGCAGGCTAATTTAATGTCAAGACTTATAAAAGAAAACGATATGAGATGCAATTAAAGTATCTCTTGATCTCAATAGGAAGTTATTGTTGTGTTCTAAGCCTTTTTCATTTTTTAAGGGCGTCGTCCCAACGTCTTCCCAAAGCCAATAAACGTCTTGTAGTACGTCTACCGTCGTAGTCCTCATTTCAGAACTCGTAAATATGTTATCGACTAAACCTTTTGGTATTTGAGCAAAATATAGAATACATTGTATACACTATTATATGTAACTAAAATCACGACTTAGAGATATACTGAAGCTATCAGATTAAAATGTAAGCGTAATAAAAATTCTTTGAAATGACATGTTTTCCAAAATAAACGCTTATGCGTTGTTATACTACAGCCATGTTATCTTGCTAGTAGTAAAGATGGTAGAATATTGTAGTTCGACCGGGGAGGTACCACCGCAACACAAATTTCTAACGCGAAGCATTCCTTGCGTTTCAATGGAAGGGTGTGGTTACCGGTACACTTAGCAACGCGTCTGTATTGACTTCAGATAGAACCCATGTTCTATTTGAAGTGGCTTACAGGTGTCCATGGGCGGCAGTGACCACTGCATCAGGTGGACTGCATGCTCGTTTGCTACTTCATTATTATAAAAAAGGCAAACTTGGCGACAGTCTTGACAACTACTGAGAGAAGAAGAACTTAAAAAATATGTGTACATATATGTATACTGTGTATTACACATACAGCTCATGGAATGCGTTGGGTGACGATGACGCGAGCACCATGATTTGTCTTCACATAAAGTGCTCAACGCGCTTAAAGTTTTCATAAATATTAGAAATAGGAGTCGATAACCGTATACAATGTTAGATGAAACTCAGCCGGAGGGTCCAACAAGGGCCATAAATAAGGGCCATTATCCACTAATGCAGGGCCAATTGGACCGATCGGGATGCGTGCCCGCGGTGCTCTTCAAATTAGAGGTCCTTCGAAATCTCTAATCGTCGTAAAATTTTATGTTCGTAAAATATTACGTTCTGCTCAGGCGATTCCAGGAAGGAGTTTGGTTTACGTGCGTTTGAAGGCTTTGTTTTACTTTTATGGTGTTTGTAAATTATATGAACTAAACGGTATAGTTATGTATCACGAAAGTTACCATGGTTCTCTAGATATATTCTTAACGCGAGATTATTTATCATGGAAAATAAAAAATATATATATTTTTATTTTGTATGTTCGCAAGTAACATTTGACGTTAAAACTTTAATAAAATCACAGTAAAATCTTATTTCATTTTATACTTAAACTATCTAGCTATCAACTTATAGACAGGCCGGCAGCCAAAGCGATTAGAAACGAGTTATAAATAAAAAGCTGTGAATGAAATGGATGAAACAACCGTTCTATTCTTCAACCGATTCAGCTTCAGATAAGGGGTGTTATTTACAGCCTGTGCTGGTCAATTTCTACGCTAAACAAGCGGCGGTGTCGTTTTGTGAATAGTGTATTGGTTATCTTTTATCTTTTTGGACCTGGCTGTGAAGTGCCATTTTTATCTCTTTACGCCTTTTGTATGCTTATTTCGATTCTCTTGTTAAAGAAAAATACACGTATTAATAAAATATCAATGCAATAGATACCTATTGTCTTATAGAATCTCAGAAATATATTTGGTAATACCTATGTAACCATTTGCTTACAATTATTTGTGATGTGAAAAAATAATCTGTATAATAATATTATCTTTGTTCTTTTTCATTTTTTTTGGAACGTTTTGTAACAGACAGTAAAAATACGAGTAGTTCTACTATTTATGACATGATATAGTAAAAGAAGCATATGAACTTAGACTGGTATTTTCGGTTATGACAACCACACAGACTGATATATGTAATAAGTAGTAGCTATTGCCTGCGACTCCACACGCGATAATTCAAGGTAATACAAACTTTTGACGCCAATTTAACCAGCTTAGGGGCATAGTATCAGGAAATTTAAAATATTTTGTTATTTTATAGATCCAGGTAATTTAGTTAAGGTTCTGCGATGATTAGTCAAAAGCGCCTTATTCATCTTTTCATATACTTAAATAGGTACTAGAAAATCTCCATAAGCCCACTGCGCTCAGTCCACAAATATTTATCCACTGTGATGTTGGCCATTTGCCTCGCTAAACAACCGGCGCGGTGTCACTTTGTGTCGATAGCTGTTAACGGTGCCATTTTTCTTTTTTTACACGCACGATGATTAGTCAAAAGTGCCATATTTCGCTCCTAAATACACATAAATGGGCACTAGAAAATCTCTATAAGCCCAATGCGCTCAGCCCACAAATATTTATCCACTGTGATGTTGGCCATTTGCCTCGCTAAACAACCGGCGCGGTGTCACTTTGTGTCGATAGCTGTGAACGGTGCCATTCTTTCTTTTTACACGCACGATAATTAGTCAAAAGTGATATCTTCGGCTTTTAAATACACGTAAAGAGGCACTAGAAAGTCTCCATAAGCCCACAGTGCTCAGCCCACAAATATTTATCCACTGTGATGTTGGCCATTTGCCTCGCTAAACAACCAGCGCGGTGTCACTTTGTGTCGATAGCTGTTAACGGTGCCATTTTTTTACACGCACGATGATTAGTCAAAAGTGCCATCTTTCGCTATTAAATACTAATATAAATGGGCACTAGAAAATCTCCATAAGCCCACAGTGCTTAGCTTACAAATATTTATCCGCTGTGATGTTGGCCATTTGCCTCGCTAAACAACCGGCGCGGTGTCACTTTGTGTCGATAGCTGTTAACGGTGCCATTCTTCTCTTTTTACACGCACGATGTTTAGTCAAAAGTGCCATCTTTCGCATTTAAATACACATAAATAGGCACTACAAAATTTCCATAAGCCCATTGCGCTCAGCCCACAAATATTTATCCACTGTGATGTTGGCCATTTGCTTCGCTAAACAACCGGCGCGGTGTCACTTTGTGTCGATAGCTGTTAACAATGCCATTCTTTCTTTTTACACGCACGATGATTAGTCAAAAGTGCCATATTTCGCTCTTAAATACACATAAATAGGTACTAGAAATCTCCATAAGCCCACAGTGCTCAGCCTACAAATATTTATCCGCTGTGATGTTGGCCATTTGCCTCACTAAACAACCGGCGCGGTGTCACTTTGTGTCGATAGCTGTTAATGGTGCCATTTTTCTCTTTTTTAACGCACGATGATTAGTCAAAAGTGCCATCTTTCGCTCTTAAATACACATAAATAGGCACTAGAAAATCTCCATAAGCCCACTGTGCTCAGCCCACAAATATTTATCCGCTGTGATGTTGGCCATTTGCCTCACTAAACAACCGGCGCGGTGTCACTTTGTGTCGATAGCTGTTAATGGTGCCATTTTTCTCTTTTTTAACGCACGATGATTAGTCAAAAGTGCCATCTTTCGCTCTTAAATACACATAAATAGGCACTAGAAAATCTCCATAAGCCCACTGTGCTCAGCCCACAAATATTTATCCGCTGTGATGTTGGCCATTTGCCTCACTAAACAACCGGCGCGGTGTCACTTTGTGTCGATAGCTGTTAATGGTGCCATTTTTCTCTTTTTTAACGCACGATGATTAGTCAAAAGTGCCATCTTTCGCTCTTAAATACACATAAATAGGCACTAGAAAATCTCCATAAGCCCACAGTGCTCTGCATACAAATATTTATCCGCTGTGATGTTGGCCATTTGCCTCTCTAAACAACCGGCGCGGTGTCACTTTGTGTCGATAGCTGTTAATGGTGCCATTTTTCTCTTTTTTAACGCACGATGATTAGTCAAAAGTGCCATCTTTCGCTCTTAAATACACATAAATAGGCACTAGAAAATCTCCATAAGCCCACTGTGCTCAGCCCACAAATATTTATCCGCTGTGATGTTGGCCATTTGCCTCACTAAACAACCGGCGCGGTGTCACTTTGTGTCGATAGCTGTTAATGGTGCCATTTTTCTCTTTTTTAACGCACGATGATTAGTCAAAAGTGCCATCTTTCGCTCTTAAATACACATAAATAGGCACTAGAAAATCTCCATAAGCCCACTGTGCTCAGCCCACAAATATTTATCCGCTGTGATGTTGGCCATTTGCCTCGCTAAACAACCGGCGCGGTGTCACTTTGTGTCGATAGCTGTTAACGGTGCCATTTTTCTCTTTTTACACGCCGCTAAACTCGATACGTATTTGTTGGCACAGAGGAATTTCAGTCAGAGGACTTAAGAAAATAAATGTTACTATGATATTGTAATGCTAGTAGTGAGGTGCTTTAATGGTGACAAAGTAGGTGAGGTGAGGAGAAGTGGTATAATTGATATATTTATAGCAGTAAGATTAGTGTTAGAATTATCCTATGAAGTCAGTATAAGTTAAAAATAATTTAAAAAATGTGAAAGAGAGACTAGCCGAGTCGCTTTTTTCACCCACTACTATTGGCCTCACTCTGAATAAAACTATAGCTTCATCAATGGGCAGCAGCAGCCACTTATCAATGAATATTCGTTTAGTACTTCCATATTATAAATAAGTAAGTGAATATTTTTTGTCACATTTATTTCTAACAACAGTAGCTTTAATTTCGAGCCTCTCTCAATCATTACTCTATGACCAGCAAAGGTTATATTGATCCTTTTATGTTTTGATGGCCAATTTGAAGTACCACACTTAATTGTGGTTGCACAGGCATCGGCACATCGTATGCTATACACCAGAATTGAGGAGTGCAGTTTTAACCTCTTTGTTACAAGCCATAGAGTTTATAATTCATCGGGTAAAGTTAAACTTAGGTTCTTTATGGATTTTTTCATTCATGTTAGTAAGATTATATTACTCTCTAGAATTAGAATTCGTTTCGTGAATTTTATTGAGAGGGATTCGACCGTTTTAATTGATTAATATTGGATTCTTACTTTAATTAACTATTTTGAATTGAGGAACGAACATTAATATTGTACGAGTTATTCGTAAAGTATTGATTCTGTATTGTTCCATTAAAATATAATTTATACTTTGTCCCAAGACCTTGATAACATGATTTTTGGTAAGTCGGTATAGCTCATATTTTGAAATTGATTTTAGCTTTTGTTACCTAACATCGATTGGCTTTCATTGGATGTATTAAGTAAAAGTTTGTTATTAGATACATATTTACTTATCTTGTATCTACTTTAAATCAAATATTTTTCGCTTCTGACTGACATATTTAACTTGCTTTGTTATCATTTTTGTACACCCTACCTTCTTTCTTATGAGTTATTCTTCCTTCAGCGATTTTAAGGTTGTCTGGAAGAGATCGCTATTTTAGTGATAAGGCCGACTTTTGTACGTTGCATTGTATGTCTTTTATTTGTTATATAACTGTCGTTGGTGTACAATAAAGAGTTATTGTATTGTATTTAATTTTGACATGATTTGTAGTTAATTTAGCTACATTTAGTCTATTTCATAATTTAAGATTAAGCATAAGCATTTAAGATTATAAAGGACTCGTTGACGTTTACTGAAAATGTACAACTAAGTTTTCATTTCAGAGTTGAGTATTATAAAATTAATTCTAATCTTTTGATAATGCTGATTTTCACAGCTAATAACAACCAAAAGGTTATATAGATATTAACTTCTATACTATTAACATATTAAGAAAACGTTCGAATCAATAAACTATTAGTGTTTATTGTACAGGAAATGTCTCCACAAGTACATTACATCAACACATTCTTATGTAAACGACTCAGCTAATGCACGTAGTCAGATTGGCCTCGTTCCAAGACACAATAGCTACATAGTTCGCTACAACGCTTAGGCTCTATTCTTACTATCAACGATACAAAATAATGGCCCTTTGACATCTGTCACTTGGAGAAAATGTCAAGTGGTGAGGAATCTCAAAGCATGACTGTAGCTTTTTTGCTGACTAAAGTAGCAAACGAGCATCCAGTCCACCTGATGGTAAGAGGCCACTGTGGCCCATGGACATCTGTAATCAACTTCATACAGAACATGGGTTTCATCTGAAGTCAATCACAGATACGTTGCTACTCCCGAGGAGTATGATGGTCGCCTCATGTGAAAGTGTGCTGGCAACCACACCCTTCCAACGAAACGCAAGAAATGCTTCACGCTAGAAATAGGTGTGGTGGTGGTACTTCCTCGGTCGAACTACACTGGTTCTACCACCTGACAAAACTCACAGTACTCACAACTATACGCAGCCAGTACTGTGGTGCCGTCTACTAGGGCAGTATTTAAGTAATGGACCTCTCGTTGTCGCTGTAGACACCGTAGGAAGCGATGAGGCGGCAAAATATAATAGATGAGCAGTGTTTACCTTTGTAACATCAATAGTTCCTGCGGCCACAAGCTAGCCGTGGGCGGTGACTATTGGCCAAGTGCCTTATTAGTGATTGATTATGAACAGCGGACGGTGGCCATAATTTAGCATAATATAGCATAACTATAATTTAGCTTTAGGTCCTTCCAATGTGCGCTGTTAGTTAACTCAAATACTAAAGAAATGACTTGTAAAGTTGGATATTAAAAATTTGGGCTTCTACTTTTATCCAGAAGGAAGTTATACGGGGGTATAACGGGGTTGAAAATGGCCTGAATTGCTTCAAGAAAAGTATGGTACGACCGTGCCGGTTTTATGCTCGACTTGGCGGGGGCACTGCCGTACCCCCAGATTACAGGTGCACTATACATCTAACGATTAGGTTAGATAGCCTTACACAGATCCATGATATTTGGCTGAGGGTCAAAGTGAGTCGCACCTTTCTAAAAGGAATGACATATTTTATATAATAAAGGTGCGTTTAACAACAAACGAAGCCTAATTTCTGTCGGTATAGTTTATAGTTGTCCACAGAAAAGCCATCCAGGTGTTTTATCGATTACTCTGCACACAGCCTACGTGCGCAACAAGTACATACTGTCAGAGCTTGTTTACCTTCGCGATTGGCGAGTGACCGGCGACGATGTTAGTGAAACACAGATGGCGCGCCACGCGTTTTTACGTGCCAGCGGATTCCGTACGCTTTTTGCTCGAATAGACGAGAATAACGTTTTTGTGGACATTATTACGTTTTTGTTTACCCCAAGGTCGTATTAAACGGGTTGAATTGGAACTATTCTTGACAATGTAGCTTCTTGTAAAGTCAGCTTTTTATGGAGATTTGTCGTCGTTAATTAAACATGGTTCATGTAGGTTTTATACGTAACGTATAGGTATTCTTATTGCAACGGTTTACTAAAATAACTATTGACTTAAAATAACATCTTAAGTATGGGGCTTGATTGTCGTCCATTAAAGGCGATGTCTTTGTTGCTAATTGACGTTGGTTAAGGTAGAAAAAACTATTTCGTTTCGCCCCTCGTTTAAGTATATGCATACTGAGTTTTGTTCCACACTTTCTCGATTCTATAAATTTTCTCTATAGATTTTTAATGCGATTCTCAATACTACATATATTCACCGAAAAAGCTAACAAAAAGACCTTAATTGTTGAAGTAGTAATTTTCTCAATGCGTTTTTCATTGTTTTAGGTTCATCATAAAATATTCCAAATTTCTCGTAACTGTACAGTTTTTTGCTAAAAATGCGTGACATTAAGGCGGCATTCTCTCCTACACGTAAGTTTGGATAAGATTCAAACTTAATATTAAAGTAAGGCAAGATACTAGAGCTAACTTTTAATTACCCATGTTAAAACAAGATGGCAAAGAAAAAAGATATACCTATAAAGAAAAAAGACAAACCCACTGAGTTTCTTGCCAAATCTTCTCAGTTGAGGTCGTGTTTCAATCCGGTGGTAGTATAAAAAAAAATGTAACTGACAATTTGCAAGTGCCCCAAAGGCCTATGCAAAATAAAGACTTCAATATTCTACGTAAATAATGGTTCTCCCTTACTTTTGCCGTTTGAATGTGGAATCTAATATTGGACGAAGATAAATTGTACCTCAATACTTTTTACGCACGTCCATAAAATCTATGGAGAATTTAGGATGCGTTAAGTACTGGGTGGGACGACTACTCTGAAATTTACGGGCGTGTTTTATGGATGCTGCGTTGTTAAACATTTTAATATTATATTTTATATAATTTTAATGGTATGAAGGCAATAGGACGTGTGCTTTGATCGGGGACCTCCAGATCTATTTCTTTCGTTTCTAGAAAATCAATAAAAACCACTAACATGCAATGTTAACGCTGTATTTATTTATGTAACGCCAGGATTTATTTATAATAATTTATTGGACTGTAACTAAAATTCAAAAATTTTTGAGTGGCAACCCTAAGCGTCGTGTTGTCACAGCACGTGACGACATGCGTTAATAGTTGCGGGAACGGTGCATAGAGGAAAATGGGGGCGATCAACAGTTCTCATGCTTTAACGTTTTAAGCATTTATTTGAACTTAAATATGACGTCACATTTTTTCATCGAAAAAAAAATAACTAGGGTGCTAACCTAATTTTTTCGTGACGTAGTTCTTGTATTTCGATGGAAGGGTGCGTTTATCGGTTAATTTTCATATGAGTTCATTTTTATGTTAGTTCTTTGAAGTGGCTTCTGTTATTGACTACAACGCTCCTGTTTTAATTATATGCGTACAGATCAGTGGTGTAACTACAGGGTGGCAAGTCGGCAAAATGCCACAGGCCCCCAGCCGGAGTGGTCCCTGGTCAGAGGAGAATCTCAACTCCCAACATTTATTATTATTATACATGTTTAGTAAAAAAAGTTTTGTCTTTGATTTATTTTTGTTACGTACTCAGTTGCATACATAAGTAAAAAATGTCTTAAAATACAAAGCATTTGTAAAAAACGAATTGTAACCCAGTTTTAGAACTGAGATTTTTTTATATTGGGAGTTTTTTTATTTTGGTTAAAGGGGGGGCCAATTCGATGAATTTGCCACGGGCACGGTACAGTTACGCCACTAGTACAGATGTCGCATATCGCAGTGATCACTTACCCCCAAGTAGATTGCATGTTCGTTTGCTTCTTAAATCGTTGTCTTTTTCTTTTTGGGTGTACGTGTATAAAATGATAGGAGGCAAGCGACACGCGTTAGGATGGATCGTGCGTAAACATGCTTGGCGGGAAAAGTTCCATGAATCTCGATTGGACACGCGATATATGTTCTTTCTCACGATCAAAATGTATTTTTTTTAAGCTTGAAGTACCAAACGAGCATGCATTCCGCCAACATGGTAAGTGGTCACCGCCTCCTATGGGCATCTGTAAGCAATTTTATATAGAATAGAGGTTCTATCTGAAGTCAATCACAAACGCGTTGTTACTTCTGAGCACTAAGATGATCGCCTCATATGAAAGTGAGCCGTCAACCTCAACAGGGTTGCCAGACGTACCGCTTTTGGCGGGACCGTCCCATTTTTTTATCAAAATCAAATGTCCTGTGCGGGACAGACCAGTCCCGCTTTTTAGGAAAGATTGGACGTTTGCTAAAAATGGTCGCCAATTGCAAATATAAGTGGAACTGCAGTTTGTCGACCAAAAAAAAAGTCGCACATCTTCCGGCCCCCTACACCAAGGAGATCAATTTATCTAATGATTCTGTAAGGCGCGTAACCCTTTGTACCGCGAGGGCTACTGTCCTGCTTCTGACTATGGAATCCAGCGTTTTTCAGTCAAAAAGTTACTACATCCCGGCTTACTAAAAAAAAAACTGGCAACGCTGGCCAGCAACCACACCCTTCCACCGAAACACAAGAACTGCTTCACGCTAATAATAAGTTTGGAGGTGGTACCTACCTCGATATACACTGATTCTACTACCTGGTGAGTACGATAGATTTATCAGACATAGTATAAAACAAAGTCGCTTCCCGCCGGGTCAGCTTGTTCCAGTATAATTGACTGCGCCCTACGTGCTTAAATTAAGTATTTTTTTAGAGTAACGTCAATCATATCACACTTTTTAACATTCAACAACAACAATACTGCCTTTTATCGGCGAATTCTATTAATTTTAATGATTTGCGAGAATCGTGCGCGCGCTGCACTTAATTTTTATTACGAAACAGTTGTACTGAACATTTTTATTGCCCCTCATCTAAGGGACGTCTCACATAAATTCAAATATTACTTTGCAATAATAAAAAAAGAAAATAATATCCTGACCCATTATATAACGACTACGTTCTTAGTAATAAATAATAATGAATAAAGAACGATGAATATTAAGTAAATAACAGATAATTAATTAATAGATCAATATTTTGAAGGTATCCGGCAAAAGAACATGGCATAGTAAATTGTTTGAAACAATCAACATCAATCAATTTAATGAAATAGCTTATATTTATGCTCAAGACATAAAGCTCAAGACATACCATTTTTAATTATTGTTTAGTGTTGTGTTAGTATTTTGTAACATGTTACAAAAGTTTTCAAACATCCTCCATATATAGAAATTACGTATTGAGACTATTGGAGCATTGCCGCTCCTCAGGCATGACACCTAGGCTGACAAGAAATATCCATGTACCGAATATTAATTAATAACTATCTTTTGAAGATGGTAGAACCAGTGTTGTTCGACCGGGGAAGTACCACCACCATAGGTACCTATTTCTAGCGTAAAACAGATCTTGCGTTTCGTTGGATGGGTGTGGTTGCCGGCACACTTCTATATGAGGTTACCATCTTCGTCCTCGGGAGTAGCAACGCATCTGTAATTCAGATAGAATCCATGTTCTATTGGAAGTTGTTTACAGGTTTCCATGGGCGGCAGGAACCACTTAGGTACCATCAAGTGGTCTGCATTCTTGTTTGCTACTTCAATTACATAAAAAAATCTTTCTCTACAATTTTGAAATTATATCAATCTGTTTTTTAATGTCCTAATACTTATTAATTGGATCCTAATTCCTACGATAGGAATAATGCGAATCCAAAAACACCGACATGTTAAATGTGGACGAGCCCTTACCACCTTATAGTGACAACGCACAGTGAGCGAAGGTATGACGAATTGTGGACGCCGATAGAATAAATTATGGGACTGATAACTGAGAACAGACGTGCATATCGTCTGGTGTGAAGTTATGTGACGGTGGGAAAGGTGGGTCGTTGGACCTTGCCAATTTGCACATGTGCCATTCGCGGTATAAATGCTAGCTAAATGAAGATGTGATATGAGACAAATTAGTATGCGGAATTTATATTCTGCTGATTCTGCTTAATATTTAAGCTTATAAAAAAATGTGTGCGTGTACTAGCGTACACTCGTAAGAAGTGAAACTTCTTTATGACGTTATTTTTCAAAAAATAATTTACTATATGCAACTTTACAGAAATTGGTTAAATAAAGTTAAATTAGATAAAGTTTAATAAAACGCTTTTATTAAACTTTATCTAATAATCTAATAATCTATCTAATATCACGCGTGGTAGGGATAAGAAAAAGATGGCGCGTAACGGAAAAAAAATATGGCGCGTAACAGAAAAATATGGCGCGTAACGAAAAAATCTTACACTAAATTTTTTTCCAACCCCGATAAAGAAGTTTCACTTCAAAAATGATAATCCTGTTTCAGTCAATACAATAGGTACTTAATATAAAGATAAAGTCGTAGTTCGCAGCTGTGTATTGAAACCATTTGATGGAGAATGTCGAGTCTCTGAAATTGCAGAGACTAATTTAGTTTTTTTGGCAAACGCCGCAGTTGGACCCCTGGCAGGTCAAGCTATAGCTTTATTAAGTCCATGAATGTTTTATCAGACGTCGGTTATTGAGTTACTGACGTTTAGGACATAGGGACACTAGGTTTTATTGCCTTGCGTTGCTCTACATTTTTCAAATAAGAATTACACTAAGAACATCTTTTTGTACGTTTGTGTTTTTGTCCGATAGTACTAAACTAATTTGAATGTGGAATAATTTATTCAATTTTAGTAAATAGGCTATAGAGAAATGGGCTATTTTTGGTATGCAAGCAAAAATCTTAAAAAACCGGCTTACAAAGATTATGCGAACTTCTTGGTTTCGTAAAGCTGAAAAGACATTTTGACATTGGTTTTGAATCATAACATTTGTAACGTGCATTTAAACAAATAATGAGGTTAATTACTGAATGAGATCATTATTACTCTACATGTATTATACGAATAAATATAATTGTTTACCTAGACAAAGGTCACGAGCCATTTGATAAAACGAAATGTTTGCACAATGACTTCATGACAAATTTTCCTATTCATTTGTATTTTTTAGCTAATATTTACATTTAAATTAATGATTTTCTTATAACTCGTAATGAGTCATTAATATAAACCAGTATTGTACATAAAATGAGGAGCATCTTTATTGAGAATCTATTTCTTGGTATTGTAAAAAATCTTTTTTGTATAATATTGAAGTGGTATGAAGTCCCCTTGAAGTCAGACTGCACATGAACATCTCTATTTACTATTTGAGATCTTTGAGATAGATAAGATTTAAAGATTTGAAAAGGTTGGCCAACAATCCCCATCATTTTTAATTTATTTAAAAGTAATTTATGGCTTACGGTATCGAAGGCTTTCTTTAAATCTATGAAAATGCCGAGTACTATGTTTTTTTTGTCAATATTTTGTTTTATTTTAGTGACAAGATCTATAGTTGCTGTAAGTGTATTACTTTTAGGCCTAAAACCATATTGTTGAAGTTTATTGTAGCATTCCATGCCTGAGAACTAAGATGTCGCCTAATATTTAATCAGCTTGTCCACAACCTCTCAAAGCAACACATAAACTATTCCAGGTTAAAAATAGGTGTGACGTTGATACCTTTCCGAACCGTACTGCTAGTATAGTACATACATACGATACAGTTTCTATATTTTTTATTTTTTATCTGACTGAAGTAGCAACAAGCATGCAGTGCACCTGATTGTAAGTGGTCACTGCTGCCCATGGACATCTGTAATCAACTTCATACAGAACATGGGTTCCATCTGAAGTCAATCACAGATGCGTTGCTACTCCCGAGGACTATGATAGTCGCCTCATATAAAAGTGTGCCGGCAACCACACCCTTCCAAGAAATGCTTCATGCTAGAAATAGGAGTGGCGGTGGTACTTCCCCGGTCGAACTACACTGGTTCTACCGCCTTCAAATAAATTCAATATACTTTTTAAGACAACTAACTATTTACACTTACAAAGTACTTGGTTGGTTTGTACTTGGTCCTACTCCGAAGTGATGATTGTCACGAGTGACTCGATGAATGACTAAGTACAGGTGCCTACATTGTCTTGCCATGTGAGTTGAATGACAATGTAGATTGATACCGTGACTCACGTATATGGCGACACATTCGATAAATATGCTAGTTATTGACGCTTCCTGTAATTAAAAGTATTGCACTTAAGTTAATTAAAACTATTCATAAATAAAAAAAAAACGTGCGGCACTCGGGGGACTGCCGCGATTAAGATATTGCATAGGATTATTTTCAGCTTATGGAATTATAATTATTTATGTATTTATGAAGTATTTTTTCTTTGATACTACATATATACTTTCTCACAAAAAGTTGCTTACATATTCTTCCGATTTCCGAGCAGCTCGTCTAGATCCGTGCGAACTTCGTACTGTCGTACCATATACATACACGTTAAGCGTACGCGCGGCCGCGCTACATGTTGGGCGGAGTGGGGGGTGTTAGGTTTTTTCGTTACGGAATTTCTTAATTCGGTCGCCATGCTCAAAGCCTGTAATAAAAGCTATGCAATAGCTACCGATTCGCACTTGACTAGCGCAGTAGGCTATGGCCTAAAAGCGTTCTGAGAGAAGAGTCATGCCCAGCATGCAGCAGCAGACAATAATGGGTTGACAACATTCAAAATAAAACATTTAAATCGTCAATTATCTAAATACACAGGTTTCTATAACAAAGCAGGGATCCTTTTCGCTATTGGAAATATTTACCAGCATTACCACGATATCAATTATTAACTTTTTCAACACATTGTGTTCAATTACTCATTTGTGAGAAAGTATTTTACTAACGAGATTGTATGTGTATGTCTTCCTGCTTTTGAAAGGTAATAATGAGAAACTAGCATTATTCAATTTAGGTGGTGTTAATCAGAATTCTTTACAATTAAAAACCGTTGTTAGATCTTTCCGTATCTACCTAATCGTACAAATGTATGTAGGTACGTAGACTATAAGCATGCGATTGTATTAGAAAAAAATCGTTACTTATCTACAAATAACGTAAGTATTGAAAAAGTTGGAGCTAAGTTTCAGATAATAGATAATAATTAATACTGTAACTAAACCAGATGATAAAAAATATTAATTGCAAATAGAAATTATTTGCTTTGATGTGAGCATAAACTTAGATTTATTTGCATGTTCTGAAGATTTATGTGCAGCGGACCTATTTTTATGCGCAACGGACCTACTCAATATATTTCGTTCATTATTAGATTCTTATCCATATAAAACAGCAGCTTTATCATCGACGTGGGACGTGGGAGGCGCCACAAATTCGAATTACGAACAGTTTTAAAACTGTACATCCGATTTATTTAAAGACAAAGATTCCAGGCCATTCTGTCATTACTATTTAACAAATCAATGATGAGCTTACACACAATACACTGGAACAAAAACGCCAATAATTGTTACAATAAGATATCATTGTGATATCAATAAAAGAAAGACAATATTAACAAGAGGTTTACAGTAGGTGTTATAACGCTTTTATACACGGATCCTATTGTCGGGCTGTCATCTGCATACAAAGAGGCGATTTGAAGAAGCACAATAGTGACAATAGCTCGCGACATCTTGCGGTATTGTTTCAATAACGGTGCGCTTCTTGTGATTGTAGGTGATCGACTCAATCATCAACGTTAAGGCACATGCATACTGCGATTCCCGATAGTTTATTCAGGTATTTACTTACTCTCAAAGTTTACGATAGAAAGTAAAATCTGTTTACCTGATAGATACAGTAAGAATAAACATAAGTTTCTAGTAGTTGAATCGAAAATGTACTTGCATGCTTCTTTTGCTTAAAATTCACTGTTTTCAAAACAAACTTAATTTTTTGAAAATGACGTTTCATTAGCTTTAAAAAAAAACAAATTTTATAGCAAAAGTATATATACAGTGTAAAGTTCTTTTTTTTAAGCTTGAAGTACCAAACGAGCTCGCATTCCGCCAACATGGTAAGTGGTCACCGCCTCCTATGGGCATCTGTAAGCAATTTCATATAGAATAGAGATATATCTGAAGTTAATCACAAACGCGTTGTTCCTTTTTTATATATATGTAAGTAGCATATGAGCATGCAGTCCACCTGATGGTAAGTGGTCACAGCCGCCTATGGACATCTGAAAGCAAATTCATATAGAACATAGGTTCTATCTAAAATCAATCACAGATGCGTTGCTACTTCTGAGAACTAAGATGATCGCCTCATATGAAAATGAGCCAGCAATAGGGTTGCCAGACGTACCGCTTTTGGCGGAACCGTCCCAATTTTTTTATCAAAATCAAATGTCCCACGCGGGACAGACCAGTCCCGCTTTTTAGGAAAGACTGGACTTTTGCAAAAAATGGTCGCCAATTGCAAATATAAGTGGAACTGCAGTTTGTCGACCAAAAAAAAAGGTCGCAAATCTTCCGTCCCTTCACCAAGGAGATCAATTTATCTAATGATTCTGTAGGGCGCGTAACCCTTTGTACCGCGAGGGCTACTGTCCTGCTTCTGACTATGGAATCCAGCGTTTTTCAGTAAAAAAGTTACTACATCCCGGCTTACTAAAAAAAAACTGGCAACGCTGGCCAGCAACCACACCCTTCCACCGGAACACAAGAACTGCTTCACGCTAATAATAAGTTTGGCGGTGGTACCTCCCTCAATATACACTGGTGAGTACGATAGATTTATCAGACATAGTATAAAACAAAGTCGCTTCCCGCCGGGTCAGCTTGTTCCAGTATAATTGACTGCACCCTACGTGCTTAAATTAAGTATTTTTTAGAGTAACGTCAATCATATCACACTGTTTAACATTCAACAACAACAATACTGCCTTTTATCGGCGAATTCTATTAATTTTAATGATTTGCGAGAATCGTGCGCGCGCTGCACTTAATTTTTATTACGAAACAGTTGTACTGAACATTTTTATTGCCCCTCGTCTAAGGGACGTCTCACATAGATTCAAATATTACTTTGCAATAATAAAGAAAGAAAATAATATCCTGAGCCATTATATAACGACTACGTTCTTAGTAATAAATAATAATGCATAAAGAACGATGAATATTAAGTAAATAACAGATAATGAATTAATAGATCAATATTTTGAACGTATCCGGCAAAAGAACATGGCATAGTAAATTGTTTGAAACAATCAATATCAATCAATTTAATGAAATAGCTAATATTTATGCTCAAGACATAAAGCTCAAGACATACCATTTTTAATTATTGTCTAGTGTTGTGTTGGTATTTTGAAACACGCTACAAATGTTTTCTTAACATCCTCCATATATAAAATTACGTATTAAGACTATTGGAGCATTGCCGCTCCTCAGGCATGAACACCTAGGCTGACAAGAAATATCCATTTGCCAAATATTAATTAGTAACTATCTTTTATAGGTGGTAGAACTAGTGTTGTTCGACCGCGGAAGTACCATCACCGTTAAACAGTTCTTGCGTATCGTTGGAACGGTGTGGTTGCCGGCATACTTCTATATGAGGTGACCGTCCTCGGGAGTAGCAACGAATCTGTGATTCAGATAGAACCCATGTTCTATTTGAAGTTTTTTACAAGTGAACATGGGCGGCAGGAACGACTTACCATCAAGTGGTCTGCATTCTTGTTTGCTACTACAATTACATAAAAATTCTTTCTCTACAATTAAAATTGTTTAATTCATTTCAGTTATAGGTCATTGAAATTATATAAATCTGTTTTATAAGGTCCTAATATTTATTAATTGGATCCTACGATAGGAATAATGCGAATCTAAAGACACTGACATGTTAAATGTGGACGAGCCCTTACCGCCTTATAGTGACAACGCACAGTGAGCAAAGGTATGACGAATTGTGGACGCCGATAGAATAAATTATGGGACTGATAACTGAGAACAGACGTGCATATCGTCTGGTGTGAAGTTATGTGACGGTGGGAAAGGTGGGTCGTTGGACCTTGCCAATTTGCACATGTGCCATTCGCGGTATAAATGCTAGCTAAATGAAGATGTGATATGAGACAAATTAGTATGCGGAATTTATATTCTGCTGATTCTGCTTAATAATTAAGCTTATAAAAAAATGTGTGCGTGTACTAGCGTACACTCGTAAGAAGTGAAACTTCTTTATGACGTTATTTTTCAAAAAATAATTTACTCTATGCAACTTTACAGAAATTGGTTAAATAAAGTTAAATTAGATAAAGTTTAATAAAAGGCTTTTATTAAACTTTATCTAATAATCTAATCTATAATAATCTATCTAATATCACGCGTGGTAGGGATAAGAAAAAGATGGCGCGTAACGGAAAAAAAATATGGCGCGTAACAGAAAAAGATGGCGCGTAACGAAAAAATGTTACACTAAATTTTTTTCCAACCCCGATAAAGAAGTTTCACTTCAAAAATGATATTCCTGTTTCAATCAATACAATAGGTACTTAATATAAAGATAAAGTCGTAGTTCGCAGCTGTGTATTGAAACCAAATGATGGAGAATGTCGAGTAGTGTCTGAAATTGCAGAGACTAATTTAGTTTTTATGGCAAACGCCGCAGTTGGACCCCTGGCAGGTCAAGCTATAGCTTTATTAAGTCCATGAATGTTTTATCAGACGTCGGTTATTGAGTTACCGACGTTTAGGACATAGGGACACTAGGTTTTATTGCCTTGCGTTGCTCTACATTTTTCAAATAAGAATTAGACTAAGAACATCTTTTTGTACGTTTGTGTTTTTGTCCGATAGTACTAAGCTAATTTGAATGTGGAATAATTTATTCAATTTTAGTAAATAAATGGGCTATTTTTGGTATGCAAGCAAAAATCTTAAAAAACCGGCTTCCAAAGATTATGCGATCTTGTGGCTTCGTAAAGTTGAAAAGACATTTTGACATTGGTTTTGAATCATAACATTTGTAACGTGCATTTAAAATTTAAAACAAATAATGAGGTTAATTACTGATTGAGATCATTATTACTCTACATGTATTATACGAATAAATATAATTGTTTACCTAGACAAAGGTCACGAGCCATTTGATAAAACGAAATGTTTGCACAATGACTTCATGACAATTTTTCCTATTCATTTGTATTTTTTAGCTAATATTTACATTTAAATTAATGATTTTCTTATAACTCGTAATGAGTCATTAATATAAACCAGTATTGTACATAAAATGAGGAGCATCTTTATTGAGAATCTATTTCTTGGTATTGTAAAAAATCTTTTTTGTATAATATTGAAGTGGTATGAAGTCCCCTTGAAGTCAGACTGCACATGAACATCTCTATTTACTATTTGAGATCTTTGAGATAGATAAGATTTAAAGATTTGAAAAGGTTGGCCAACAATCCCCATCATTTTTAATTTATTTAAAAGTAATTTATGGCTTACGGTATCGAAGGCTTTCTTTAAATCTATGAAAATGCCGAGTACTATGTTTTTTTTGTCAATATTTTGTTTTATTTTAGTGACAAGATCTATAGTTGCTGTAAGTGTATTACTTTTAGGCCTAAAACCATATTGTTGAAGTTTATTGTAGCATTCCATGCCTGAGAACTAAGATGTCGCCTAATATTTAATCAGCTTGTCCACAACCTCTCAAAGCAACACATAAACTATTCCAGGTTAAAAATAGGTGTGACGTTGATACCTTTCCGAACCGTACTGCTAGTATAGTACATACATACGATACAGTTTCTATATTTTTTATTTTTTATCTGACTGAAGTAGCAACAAGCATGCAGTGCACCTGATTGTAAGTGGTCACTGCTGCCCATAGACATCTGTAATCAACTTCATACAGAACATGGGTTCCATCTGAAGTCAATCACAGATGCGTTGCTACTCCCGAGGACTATGATAGTCGCCTCATATAAAAGTGTGCCGGCAACCACACCCTTCCAAGAAATGCTTCATGCTAGAAATAGGAGTGGCGGTGGTACTTCCCCGGTCGAACTACACTGGTTCTACCGCCTTCAAATAAATTCAATATACTTTTTAAGACAACTAACTATTTACACTTACAAAGTACTTGGTTGGTTTGTACTTGGTCCTACTCCGAAGTGATGATTGTCACGAGTGACTCGATGAATGACTAAGTACAGGTGCCTACATTGTCTTGCCATGTGAGTTGAATGACAATGTAGATTGATACCGTGACTCACGTATATGGCGACACATTCGATAAATATGCTAGTTATTGACGCTTCCTGTAATTAAAAGTATTGCACTTAAGTTAATTAAAACTATTCATAAATAAAAAAAAAACGTGCGGCACTCGGGGGACTGCCGCGATTAAGATATTGCATAGGATTATTTTCAGCTTATGGAATTATAATTATTTATGTATTTATGAAGTATTTTTTCTTTGATACTACATATATACTTTCTCACAAAAAGTTGCTTACATATTCTTCCGATTTCCGAGCAGCTCGTCTAGATCCGTGCGAACTTCGTACTGTCGTACCATATACATACACGTTAAGCGTACGCGCGGCCGCGCTACATGTTGGGCGGAGTGGGGGGTGTTAGGTTTTTTCGTTACGGAATTTCTTAATTCGGTCGCCATGCTCAAAGCCTGTAATAAAAGCTATGCAATAGCTACCGATTCGCACTTGACTAGCGCAGTAGGCTATGGCCTAAAAGCGTTCTGAGAGAAGAGTCATGCCCAGCATGCAGCAGCAGACAATAATGGGTTGACAACATTCAAAATAAAACATTTAAATCGTCAATTATCTAAATACACAGGTTTCTATAACAAAGCAGGGATCCTTTTCGCTATTGGAAATATTTACCAGCATTACCACGATATCAATTATTAACTTTTTCAACACATTGTGTTCAATTACTCATTTGTGAGAAAGTATTTTACTAACGAGATTGTATGTGTATGTCTTCCTGCTTTTGAAAGGTAATAATGAGAAACTAGCATTATTCAATTTAGGTGGTGTTAATCAGAATTCTTTACAATTAAAAACCGTTGTTAGATCTTTCCGTATCTACCTAATCGTACAAATGTATGTAGGTACGTAGACTATAAGCATGCGATTGTATTAGAAAAAAATCGTTACTTATCTACAAATAACGTAAGTATTGAAAAAGTTGGAGCTAAGTTTCAGATAATAGATAATAATTAATACTGTAACTAAACCAGATGATAAAAAATATTAATTGCAAATAGAAATTATTTGCTTTGATGTGAGCATAAACTTAGATTTATTTGCATGTTCTGAAGATTTATGTGCAGCGGACCTATTTTTATGCGCAACGGACCTACTCAATATATTTCGTTCATTATTAGATTCTTATCCATATAAAACAGCAGCTTTATCATCGACGTGGGACGTGGGAGGCGCCACAAATTCGAATTACGAACAGTTTTAAAACTGTACATCCGATTTATTTAAAGACAAAGATTCCAGGCCATTCTGTCATTACTATTTAACAAATCAATGATGAGCTTACACACAATACACTGGAACAAAAACGCCAATAATTGTTACAATAAGATATCATTGTGATATCAATAAAAGAAAGACAATATTAACAAGAGGTTTACAGTAGGTGTTATAACGCTTTTATACACGGATCCTATTGTCGGGCTGTCATCTGCATACAAAGAGGCGATTTGAAGAAGCACAATAGTGACAATAGCTCGCGACATCTTGCGGTATTGTTTCAATAACGGTGCGCTTCTTGTGATTGTAGGTGATCGACTCAATCATCAACGTTAAGGCACATGCATACTGCGATTCCCGATAGTTTATTCAGGTATTTACTTACTCTCAAAGTTTACGATAGAAAGTAAAATCTGTTTACCTGATAGATACAGTAAGAATAAACATAAGTTTCTAGTAGTTGAATCGAAAATGTACTTGCATGCTTCTTTTGCTTAAAATTCACTGTTTTCAAAACAAACTTAATTTTTTGAAAATGACGTTTCATTAGCTTTAAAAAAAAACAAATTTTATAGCAAAAGTATATATACAGTGTAAAGTTCTTGTTTCGAGGAAACGACATGTGAAACTTACAATATTCGTTTTATTCTTATTTGTGACAGTGTGGCCATGCCTTAATAATACTGATATCTTCATATAAGAAATCCAACCAAGTATTGCATGTTAGTAATAAAACAATTGTCGATGTACCAAGGCCCTCTAAAGCTGATATCAATTATTATTTAATATATGGAATATTTAAATAGTCTTCTCTTATGATTCTAAAAAATACTTCTCATTAAATTTACATCTGATATAACGACTGCCTTTTTTGACTTATTTAATTGTGTCTCCGTGAGTATTCAGAATATGGTAGGTGTCCAACTGCCCATGTGAGGATCGTGTCTATTAAAATAATAATACACGTACATGTCTATAATTCATGGAGTCCATATTTTACATTTCAATTATGGCAAAATCTTATAGTGTCGGAGAGAATTTATAATGTCCTTTAAATTATTATATGATAATATTACACATAATTGTGTTGTTAGACGATTTCGTTTTTTGTCAAATAAAACTGCTTTTATTTTATTAATTTCGTCACGTTTAACAATTAATTAGTCATAGGTTTTGTAGAATTATGATAAAGAAAATTTAGTAAAATGGAATGTAATCTCATCAATCTCATGTAATAATTACAATAAAATGTTGCCATTTTAAGATCTTATAATCGACTCATGCAGGGTTTGAAACATAATCTTAGATTATTGTTTTAGATTTATAGTGACCAAATTTTGTAAAGAATGTGTTTGTCTAATTGAGTTATAAACGTTTAAATATAATAATTACGTCATTGTTCCAGGAATAAGACGACAATGTGACGAAGCCGCGTTTTCCCGCCGATACGACTGTCCGCCATCTTGACTGATTAGACAGCTGTGTTACCAGGTAAGATTTGACTATTATTATATTGTTTAATCATGTATTGTTTATATTACAGAATTAATCTACAAGATATTATGAGCAAAATTAATCATAAGCTAGATCATGAGTATATATAATTTAATAAGGAAAATATTACCTACCTATTTGACCCTCGACGTGACTTATTTTCTTAAGTCATACTTTTATTATGACAAGAAAATAATGTTAAAAGAAAAATACATAGATATATACCTAGCTTATGTGCCCATAGTACAGATTCACAAGAATACATAGAGATTGAATTCTGATAATTGATTCGGCTTTGTCATAAAAAATATATTTTTCAAAAATAAATTGATTAGGTGTATTTTAACGGGCTTTTAACGGGTATTTTAACATGTGATTTTTGCTACATGGTAGGCGGAGTGTAGCGGTGTTAGGCGGGTAGGCGGGTGTTAGGTATTTTCGTTACGGAATTTCTTGATTCGGTCGCTGCGCTCAAAGCCCGCGATAAAAGCTATGCAATAGCATAAAAACCGAAAGCGGAATAACAAGTACTTGTATTAGGTGTTGTAGTTGGGATAAACATAGTTAAGATAGTTTTTTGGATTTTTTGTTAAAACATAATTTTCCGTTATAATAATTACTATAACACAGTTTACGCATATTTCTGCATGGAAGTTATTAAACAAATAATTATATCTAGGAATATAACTGTCGTTGACTGGAATATGTGTAGTTATTTCCTTCAATAATATCGTAATGCGGTTATAGAATGCAAAAAGACGCTCATTAATGCGTAATAACAATTATAATAATAGATAATGGCCGCATCCTGGTTCTATATTTTTATAGAAGCAGCTTTTTTGTCTGACTGAAGTAGCAAATGAGCATGCAGTCCACCTGATGGCAAGTGGTCACTGCCGCTCATGGACATCTGTAATCAACTTCATACAGAACATGGGTTCTATCTGAAGTAAATTACAGACGCGTTGCTACCCCAAGGACTATGATAGTCGCCTCATATAAAAGTGAGCCGGCAACCACACCCTTCCATCGAAACGCAAAAAACTTAACGTTAGAAATAGTTGTGGCGGTGGTCCTTCCCCGGTCGCTACACTGATTCTACCACCTTCAAAACACTCAATTGACAAGTCGATTACAGATGCGTTGCTACTCCCGTTATCCGTTAACTTAGATCATCGCCGCATATAGAAAACTAATGTGGAAACGAAGCCAACCTATGTTCTATTTGAAATTGCTTACAGGTGTCCATGGCAGCAGTGACCACTTACCATCAGGTGGACTGCTCGTTTGCTACTTCAATCAGATCAAAAAACAGTCGTAAAATCATTGTTTCATATGAAGTTCCATAAAGATGTCAGTGTTATGTACTATAGAATCCATGGTACGAGCTTAACAAGTAATAATCTTGTTATTGCTCATAATTATATACAAGATATTGGAGCTAACTTTCATTACCATGTAAAAAAACATGATTGTAAATATAAAAAAAAATGGATATAAATAAAAAAAAAGACAAACCAGCTGAGTTTCTTGCCGGATCTTCTCAGTTGAGGTATTATTCCGATCCGGTGGTAGTGTAAGAAAAAAATAAAGAACATGCGTGCGTACAAAGTACACATGTCAGAAGTGAAACTTCTTTGGCGAACTAATTTATAAATCTTGTTTATATTTATACAAATCTAAAACTTAAAAATTTCCAAGATTAAGAGGAAGGGAAAAAGGCGTGATACGACGTTCGCTCTGTCTCACTTTTTCTCTCAATCTTTCTCACTCGCTTGCTCCCTACTCTCACTCCACGGCTAGTTGCTCATGCTACGTTCGCCCTGTCTTACTCTCTCTCAATCGGTCTCGATCACTCTCTCTCTCTTATCCGACACTTCCGTTGCATACCGGCGTGACGTTTCATCTGTAAAAATTTTACCCTCATGCGCCTAAAGAAGTTTCACTTCAAAATGTAACTGACAATTTGTAAGTGCCCCCGTAGGCCTATACAAAATAAAGACATTTCATTTCATACATTGCAATGTTCATTGCAAGCTTACTTTTTCTTTTTGGGGAAGTAATGCTTTTCAAATAAAATCATTTTTTTATTGTGGATAATGGGTTTAAGTACAGTTCTTAAATAAACACATAAATGAGTGTATTAACCCGCCGCAAATGGGCATACAAAGTTCACAATTTGATACTACATTGTAATATCTTTATAAAAATAAAAATAAATGTCATAAAATTACATACTTCAAAATAATATTATTTATTTTGAAGTATGCTTGTTTTGGAGAAGCAACCCATACTAAGAATGCCGTTTAATTAATATAGTCCAAGAATAGATAATTACCTGACTGACTATTGTCAATGGAGCGTAATATTATAATACTCATTTACAGGTCCTTTAAGCCTTGCGGTCACATCTGTGATACCGTGTAATTGATATCACTTACTGCGAACGAAGGGCAAGGGCACACTGACGACAAAACTGTTTTGCTTTATTCGTGTACACTACATGTTTGAAAATGAGTTTCCGCTTACGTGCATTCGAGTTTTAATTAAAATATTATCAAGAATATCTAATGGAGTATGAAAGCAGCATGTGAAACCTTTATGCACTATTTCATTGACATTAGTCATGTTGTTGTAAATAGAAAAATATACACCAGTATGATTGTGTCTTGAGAATTTATTCTTTTTATAGATGAGTCTCTCTTCCGGCATGACGTTACGCGGTTTGTGGTTATTGTTATAATGCTTTATTTCTATGCTCAAGTTTATTGTTACAAGTTTATTTCTTTTAAAAGGTGGTAGAACGTGTGTAGTTTGACCGGGGAGGTACCATCGTGGCACCTATTTTAGCGTGAAGCATTCCTTGCGTGTCGATGGAAGGGTGTGGTTGCCGGCACACTTTATGAGCGACCATCCTATTCCTCGGGAGTAGCAACGCATCTGTGATTGACTTCATATAATATTTATGTTCTATATGAAGTTGCTTACAAATGTCTATGGACGGCAGGTGACTTACCATCAGGTGGACTGAGTGATCGTTTGCTTCATTATTATAAAAAAAAGTTGATATCCTTTACTTCATACGGGTTAACAATGTACAAAATATTACAAACTTGTAACTCCATTTATTATATTGTCTTAAAATCATTTCTTCATAGGTGACAATATCATGGAAAGTGATAACTGTTAAAATTTAATGATTTTAGCTTAAGTAGTGTAGGTTGTGCGATGATTTACAGTGAGCACCCTGTCGTGTTTATTTCAATAGATAGATGGTTTTATTAATCACAAATGAATGCCGTGCAGTATCTGTCTAAGGTAAAAGTCTTCTATATACCTAACACCAACGCCCATTGCCGTCACTAATATGGTAACTATTGGCAAAACCCATTAACAAACATACTTAAAAACGTGAAAGTCTTAAACTGGTTATTAGATGAAACAGTTGGTTTCAGATGGGATTATATTAATGTTGCTATACAGTCGTATCGAATTAACCCTAACAAACTTTTTGCGGAATCTAATTCCACTGAACTTGATGAAATTAACAAACCACTTTACAAGGTAGCGATATTTATTGTTATTGGGCGAAAAATTGCAAGGTACCAGGATAGCAGAATAGATGGTGGGTCATTTTTAATCGAAAACATTTGCCAATATATATTGACCCTTAGTGAGTTACAATACGGTCGTTAAGAGGTGTCACGTTACATTGGATGTTTACTAACAAGCTGTTATTCGCGGGAATGTAAAGCATTATCTGGGATCGACTCGTTATGGACGACACTTCAATGGCGGAGAACTGGTATGGACATATGTAGCGTATACCGCCCTTTAATTATTATTTGTATTTATTCAGGATCGGGCTTAAAGCAATTATTAAGATGAAGCAGATTAAAGCATAAGTCTAGTGTGTGTTAAATGATGAATGTTCTGAATAGGTACCGCCCGTAGGAATCTGTGGAGCGGCGGATCATAGCGATCCTATCTTTTTTTGAGCAAAACGTGTTTTTGTCAACTTCTGCTCATGTCAATCGCTGCAGTATCTTTTTATATGGAAATAGCAAAAACGGTAATTTGGTTAATCTGACTAGATTAGCTAGTTGTAATTCATCTCATAAAAATCACTATCATATGGAGATCATTCATGGTAGTCGCAATGATACCCCTGAGGATTGGAACGCAAAACTAGAAAAATTAGGAGACAAAATATTAAAATTAGGAAATATTGTTATCCGGGACACACAATCAGTATAATTTCATCCAAAGTTCCCGTCACTTCTCACTGTGTGTAATTCACGGAAGTTCCTTTTGGACGGTACTGAAGAAGACATGAATGACATCAGTCATTTCTTAGCAAAACTATTTTCCAAATGACTTTAAGCTCATCTTAAGAATAAATGTGTTTTGTCGGGTGGTGACGTCAACATCTATGATGGACAATTAATAGATAACTTTCCGATCGGAAACAGTTAACCTTCCATTCAAAAGATATAACATGTGAAGGAAACAAGAAAAAGATATTTAAATGTTTATGTACAAATTAAATATCGTTTTTACCGCCATACTTATTACCCTTTCAATTGAAAATTATAAAATGAAACGTACTCGTCCGACGACAAGCAAAACAAAAAAATCAATCTTCCAAAACTCGTTCCTCCAAGTAATGCAAGGAGCGTTTTGCGTAAAATTTACTTTGCCCTCCAAAAAAGCATTACCTTTGCGATCGAACTTCTTTTTGCGATCCGACCAGTTATGGTAATCGGTCGAGGAGTTTTTCAGAAAGCTGGCAACATTTTTGAAAAAAGGAAAAGTAATGGCGATGCCCGCCGAAAATATTTTGCTAATGCCTCCATAATTGATTTTGCGACCCGCTGTGAATATCGATGCATGCGGAATATAAAGTATATACCCAATTACCGAAGACTTATTGTCTTCTATAATTGGATATACATTGTATGCATTTGGTTGAGGGCATATTTTGTCATTAATCATTCCTTGTTCATTCGTCAATAAGATTTAATCATATTCGAATTGCATTCAGATTCGACAGTAGTTATTATGCTCGGCCACGAAGTTCTCTTCTCACTGCAAAGGTCAAATTTCGCTGTAATTTGCAGCGGAACTTCGTGACCGATAAGCCCGATAAGATCAGACACATAATAGGGGAGCCCAAGAGAGGATTTTGGATGTAAAATGAACGCGGCAGATTTATATTATGTAAGATACTTTATATATTGGTAAGTATCTTCAGCCAGTATGAAGCCTTACTATAGGGCAGGGTTTCGCAAGGTGGGATACGTGAACCACTAGGGGTTCGCTATTCGATGGCAGGGGGTTCGCGACAAGATTTACGTAATGACGTCTGGATGGCACGTTATTTAAAAAGGATGTCTTTGATAGAAAGTTTGAGAAACCCTGATATAGGGGGTACTCTCAGGGGAACTTTGTAACCCTCCCATACCCTTAGGTTACACTCAAATCGGCATATTAGCAAATTGGACACATTTTAGGTTCTAATTAACCTCCTCTTACCTTAATATGATGCATTGGATAACTCCATGTCATAGATATTTTTTAAATTCATGTTCTGGGTCTGGCTATTTATGTATTTGTCTTTGAGAGTAGAAAGCACCTTCTTAAAAAAAGTTTTTATTTCAAGCATATATTTTATTTCAAGCATTATATTTGACTTTAGCTCTTTTAAACACTTGTCTGCCGGCCTGATGGGTGTAATTCTTATTTCCTTCAATCACATGTTAATAAATTGAATATATTTAAGTTATCAATTTTTTCCTACATTACCACCGGATCGAAACACGACTTCAACTGAGAAGATCCGGCAAGACTCAGCGGGTTGTCTTTTCCTTTATATAGTTTAATGATCGTTATTTCTATATATGTGCTGTTTACATCATTGGCATACATCTCATACCATAACTATTGATGTACATCATTACATCATCTTACAGTAATAACGACTAAAACATGTGTCTAACTGATCGGTTGCAATCGATGTTATTCCAATCCTTTCTCTCTGTTGACCCAATTTTCTACGTGCTGATAAAGTCTGCTGGCTTAGTGATAATTTGAACGGCGATAGAATGGTATTGTATATATTTTGTAAATAAAACTTAAGAGGTGACCTAAGGGGTGACTTAAGGGGTACCTTTTGAAGGTTTCCCCTTCAAGAAAAAAAAGGGTTACCATCACTTTTACTTACGTACTCGACTTTCGTCATTAGGAGAAAAATATTCTTTTACTGTGTAACGGGTACATATACTAAATATATATTATAATAAAATACAGCAGTGATAACCTAACAGTTGAAAGTGGCCCTCTCGATCGGGAGGTTCGAGGTTCAAACCCAGTCACGCACCACTGATTCATCTACGTATTAGAAATTAATTATCACCGCTTTTCGGCGAAGAAAAACATCGTGAGGAAACCTACACACAAGTTCTAGAAAAAAAAAAGTTCTCGGAGGTGTGAGAAGTCCACCAATTCGCATATGGCCATCGCGGTGGCCTATGGCTTAAAACACTCATTCTGAGAGACGATTCGTGCCCAGCGGTGGGACAATAGTGGGTTGACGAGATAATAAATCTAATATTGGCCGTAAACATAATCTATGTAACTATTCCGAATTAACGGCAAATAGTATTAAAAAGATATATCACGAGTACCTGTTACATATTGAAATGTATCTACTCCGCAACCAGTCCAAAATCATGGATCCTTTTATTGAACGAAACGTACGTAAATAATATGCTGTACATTGTCAGTAGGTACTAATAAATCCAACTCAAGGGGCACGAATCATTCCATTTAAGCGTCATTTACTTGGTGCTAGCGTTAGAGTGAAATGTTCGAAACAAATGTATGTAAATGTAAATGTAAATTTCATCTATAAAACCATGAAATTTCGCTGCAAATTGTAGCGAAATTTGCTAAAATTCACTCCACGTTGATGCTAGTGCCGCCAAGAAAATGTTACCCGTAAATAACGTAGTTGTCACTAAATAATTTCTCAGAAAAAAATGTGTGCGTGTACTAGCGTACACTCGTAAGAAGTGAAACTTCTTTATGACGTTATTTTTCAAAAAATCATTTACTATATGCAACTTTACAGAAATTGGTTAAATAAAGTTAAATTAGATAAAGTTTAATAAAAGGCTTTTATTAAACTTTATCTAATAATCTAATCTATCTTATATCACGCGTGGTAGGGATAAGAAAAAGATGGCGCGTAACGGAAAAAAAAAGATGGCGCGTAACAGCAAAAGATGGCGCGTAACGAAAAAATGTTACACAAATTTTTTTTCCAACCCCGATAAAGAAGTTTCACTTCAAAAATAATTTCATTTCACACGTAAATTTCTATAATTTTGTGCTTTAGTACATGATAAGGACTTAGACAATTTGCTTCATGCCACATTCTATAGTATCTAACGATCTTTACCGATTCTCCTGCCTTCCAAAGCTCGAGATTTGCGATAACCTAATCCTAGCTAATGTTGAACTTCCTCAATCTGCCACATTTACCGTTATGATAACATTACTACGCTGTGATGGATGGATTGGACCTATGGCTGCCGATTAAATATTGATAAAAGGCCTTTGTTCAGTGAATATTTTTATCGACTCGTTATTAATCAAAATAAAAAACATTGGTGCACGCACGACTTGCCGAACCCATCGTTTCGAAAATTTCGTTATTAACAAAATTAGAGGCGTTTCTTAGATTTTAATCCAGATATTCCAGTGAAAGACTATATTTCATATACAAAATGCCATGAAATTTCTTGTTATATTTTTCTGTTTTTACTTTTTTACATAGTGTGTAGATGAGTAAAGATTTTAATTCACAGATGTTTGGAAATAATAAATTTAAAAAAAAGCAACTAGGTACAACTTTAACTGATGACTGAGGCAATATGTTAAGACTACTTTGATAGCGAGATTAAAACTACTTGTGGCATCATTTCTTGACGAGTTTACGGTAAGGACAGCAATGTTATCATTAAGTCTAAGCATGTACTCAAAATCTCAATAGCTATTTAATATCCGTACATAGCAACTTAAAGGCAATAGGTCCTATAACCGAGTAATAAAATAATCTAAATAAACAAATAAATAAAAATAAAATAATAATAATAATTAAATATCTGAATAATTAAAGGGTGTGGTTGTCGGCACACTTTCACATGAGGGGACCATCATAGTCCTCGGGAGTAGCAACGCATCTGTGATTGATTTCAGATGGAACCCATGTTCTGTATGAAGTTGATTACAGATATCCATGGGCGGCAGTGACCATTTGCCTTCGGGTGGACTGCGTGCTCGTCTGCTGCTTGAGTCAGATAAAAAAAAATCCGTTAGGGGAAAAAGGTCTTCGAGCGGCGACATTTAGGCAAAAAGAGCACAGGTCGCCTCCGATCAGGTGGACCGCTGACCTCAAGAAGAAAGTGGTAAACCTCTGTACTCAGGAGTCACAACAACAGTTGGAGTAGCGCTTATGTCCTGCTGGACACCTGATTTGAACCTGATACTAAAAACTAGTTACCCACCGCAACGGTCGAAATTCGACCGTAATTCAACTCAAGAACTATTCAATATTGTCCAGAGTAATACGAATATCTTTCTAATTCAATTAAATTGTATTAATTTTCAAGTACTTTAAATACACCCGATAAAAGTAAAATGAGGTTCACTTAACTAAGCTGCATTTAAATGAAAATAGCGGGTATTTTGACAAAGACATCTGACATTTTTGACGTTGTGTTTTCATAGTAAGATAGTGAATGTTTTATTTCGTTTATTATATATTTGTTTATGTCAAATGCAAGATAGTGTGTGTAATGTGTTTTTAGTTGGTTATAATTATGTATGTTTAATGCATTATGTGAAAAAAATATTAGCATTTGGTAATCGTTCACTATATTAACTATAACCGCGCGTAATTTCATACTCCTTCGTCCGCGGTAAGAAACTTAAAAACAAATTGCAAATATTTGCTTCACGTACATATATAGATATTATTTTATAATAACTGTATGAGTATGTACTCGTATGTACAACGGATAACGTTAATCACTATCAGGTGGTCTTGTCAACGCCGGTAAAAACTCATGAAAACTAAGTGGGTTACAGTTAAATATTTATGTGTGTCTTGAGATCCAGTTTTTGTCTAGACAAGGCACTACTTGTTCCATGACCGATTCATACTTGACAGGCAGCAACGAAGGGTTTCTCTCATGGAAATGAAGATGAAGTTGTAAATTTTTGCGTACTTTTTATGGTTGCTGTTTGTAAAAATAGAAGTTAAATGCCATTGTTGTTTTTTCAAGAAGACTGTTAATTACGCCATAAGAATGGTAAGAAAGAAATAAGAATATTCGCCAAAACATTAGTCCATTACTAGGGTCAGGTCTTCTCTCAGAGTAAGAGGGTGTTAAATCTTAGTCTACCCCGCTAGCCGAGCGCGAATTTATAGATTCTCAACATTTTTGAGGACTATAAGACCTGAAGGTTTTCTCACTATGTTTTCTTTTACCCGTGTACCAAGTGACAATTTATTTTTGATTTTGAAAAATCTGGGATTAGAACCTCGGATTGAAGACCGAGTTCTAAATAGGCTATTACTGCTACTTAAAGCTTTACAAATATTTACAAATACTTCCTTTAGATTTTAAAAACAAGTTGAACATTTTTATAGGGTACAACTCATTATTGTCCCGCTGCTGCGCACGGGTCTTCTCTCAGATAGAGAGAGATTTAGGCCATAGTCCGCCGCGCTGGCCAAGTGCGAATTGGTGGACTTCACACGCCTCCGAGAACTTTTTTTTTAAGAACTCTCGGGTGTGTAGGTTTCCTCATAATGTTTTCCTCCACCGAAAAGCAGTGATAATTAATTTCTAATACTAAATCAGTGGTGCGTGCCTGGAATTTAACCTCGGACCGCCCGATTGAGGGGGCAAGTTTCAACCATTAGGCTATCACTCCTCCACATTTTTTAACTACTCGTTTAATGTAGTGATTTGTTGTAAACTATTCCGAAACAAATAAAAACGAGTTAGTAACCTAAGCACATAAAAAATAAATAAAAAATGTTATCTTGATGATCTTGGATAATATTCCGTAAAAACAAACCATCCACAATTTTACCGATACAATCCGTCAGGATGTGAAGCTTCCTCTCTCATTTGCCAAACGAATATCCTGGCGTCAGTGAAGAGCAGGGGGTCTCAACTTTAGTATACCCGAGATCAATTTTTTACATCTTAGACTCTATCTGCTTGCCTCTCTGTCTGTGAGCTACCAGTAAATTGATAGTAACTATTGTTAGTAGTATTAGGCCCTTGACTTTCATATTATGAATGGTGTAAAAAATAAGTTCGGTCAACAAAAAAGTTTGTAGCCCAAATATTGTTTATATAAGATTGAAGTAGCAAACGAGAATGCAGTCTACCTAATGGTAAGTGGTCACTGCCACCCATGGACAAAGTAAGCAAATTCACAAAAAAACATGATTGTAAATATATTAAACGAAAATGAGATATAAAGTAACACAAAAGACGGATGTCTTGGCGGATCTTCTCAGTTGAGATCGTGTTCCGATCCGGTGGTAGTGTAAGAAAAAAAAATTAACTGTCAATTTGTAAGCCCCCGTAGGCCTATGCAAAAATAAAGACATTTCATTTCACATAGAATAGGGGTTTTACCCGAAGTCAATCAAAGATGCTAGTCCCGAAGGCTAAGTGTGCCGGCCACCACACCCTTTTATGAACTACCTCTAGCTAGAAATATGTGTGGTGGTGGTACCTCGCCGGTCGAACTACACTGGTTCTACCACCTGCTAAATAGTTTTCTACAAAAGGCTTAAAAACTAAATAGTCTGTGACACATGTGTCTACGATTTGATGATTAAAGACGAAAGGTCCTAATGATATTTCACATGTCCTATCTCTGTTGTAAGTTGATTTTAAGCATTAATTATATTTTTATTTTTTAACTAGCTGAATCCCGCAGTTTCGCCCGCGTTAAAAAAATCGATGTATCGATTGTTCCGTGGAAATAAGATATTTTCAGTAAAAAGCCTATATGTTAATCCAGAGTGTCAGCTAACTCCCTACGAAATTTTATGAAAATCGCTCCAGCCGAAAAGTAAGGAAGTAACAAACATACACACTCACAAACTTTCGCCTTTATAATATTAGTATGAAGTATGAATAGTATGATAGCGACCAAGTGGTTGACTTTTCCTGGTGTAGAGCAATAAATCCCGCCGATATGGCACTGATTAACAACGTATGCAACTCGTTATCTTATTGGCAGGAAGACATAAGTACCTTCTCATACGAGTATAGAACGAAGGAGAGGATGTTCGGCTGTTATGTTTTTGGTCGATGCACAGTAAAATAACTGTGTGTGTGTATGGGGCCATCCAATAATCACGTGATGTATTTTTTGACATTTTTTGACCCCCCCTCCCCCTCCTACCTATATCACGTGTACGTTTTCGTACCTGCAAAGAATCTATTTATTTGTTTATAAAAAAATACTGGTATAAGTATAATATAATTTAATTTTATATATTGTACGCGTTTGACTAAAAATAAATACATGTAACGTTGCTTTTCGGTTGAGTATAACGCGGCGAAAAAATAAGTACACGTGATATATTACGTTACCCCCCCCTACCCCACTTGTGATATTTCGTGATTTTTTTATTGGACCCCCCCTCCCTTTCGAGCCTCACATGATTAATGGACAGCCCCTATGATGACTGTTGACTAGTAACATAAGTTAAATAGGCGACTAAGGGATAAAATCGTGGAGGTGGGAAGCAACCTCTCTCTGTGTTAAATTAACACTCGCTGCGGTCTATCTATCTATAACACCAGGGAGGCCTATGCGCAGTAGTGGGATTAAAAGAGCTAATAGATTATGAACAAAGTGTTGGATTATGTTCAAGTCCTCTTGTTTTCTTCATGAGAAGAGACCTGTGTCTAGCGGTTAATAAAAGAGCCGGCCAAATGCGAGTCGGACTCGCGCTCGGAGCTCGCGCTCCGTACAGCTTTCTTCTATATAAAAATGGCCAAAAAGTCACGTTTGTTGTATGGCAGCCCCAGCTGTCTAGATATCACGGTTCATGAGATGCAGCCTGCTTACATCGTCCCTGTAGTTCCGGGATCAGAATAAAGCTACGGCATCCCCTGCCTGTCATAAGAGGCGACTAAAAGGGGCTTCCGGGGTTGCAGGCGGCTAGAGTGGGAGCTCGAACCGTTCGGTCAGGCGATTCCGGGAAGGACGGCGGTATATGTGGTCGCATACCGTCGTAAAGACTAGACGGAGCGGTGGGCCCAGCCACCCATCTGAGAGGAGCCCGATGAGGCAACGCGCTAAGAGGATTCCGGTTGCGGTCGGACCGAGTACCCGTAGTCCGGAGTCTTTATAGCGCCGAGGACGGCCACCGGGGGGGTTTTAGTGCGGTAAAAATCCCACATAACCCTGCGTCGCTCCCACGGCGTCGGGTACCTTTTGAAGGTTTCCCCCTCGAGAACAAAAAAAAAAGCCTGCTTACATACAGACGGACATTCGGACAGACAAACAGCGTCTTCAAGTCTTAGTAATAGGATTCCGTGTGTAACCCTTTGGGTATGAAATCCTAAAAAAGGTTACATAATCATCATAATTCAAATGAAATTTCCTACGCCTACTTATCGCTGTAATATCTTATACACTTAAAATATAATTTGTTATGGCTGTCGGTAGAATTATGACGTTGTTCCTCGAATTCTTGAATCGTGGACATATCAAGACACTCGCATAATACAAGGTACAATAAATGCACGCATGTTTACGATCAGTGTTATTTGCTAACTATCCGTTTAAAGGACTTATATTTCAATGCGATTTGTTCATCGTAAGATTTATTTATCGGTGTAGATATCTTTATGTACTAATATACAATTTAAATACAGAAATACAGTGATTTAAAGTAAAGAAAACGGGACATAAAATTTAATTTGTCAATTTGTTTTATTACGGGAACTAGATCGATATTCATAGAATTTTCTGGCTGCATTTCTTATGTGTTTTTATTTTGAAAATACTAACAAAATCCAATATTAGTGTAAAATAGAAGCGGTAAAATATGTAAAATATGAAATTAATACAAAATATATTTCCTTTAGTTAACATCTTACTATCCGATGTATAAAAATAATATCGTATAAAATCATATCCACTGTTAATAATTAAATACCATTATTGGAACTATATCTTACCGTTTTTGGTGCACATCCATTACATTAATATTATTCCTCTCTTAGCTTCTCTAAAGAAGTTTCACTTAAGTAAGGCAAGATACTGGAGCTAACTTTCATTACCATGTAAAAAAAACATGATTATAATAAAATAAAAAAAATGGATATAAATAAGGAAAAAAGACAAACCCGCTGAGTTTCTTGCCGGATCTTCTCAGTTGAGGTCGTATTCCGATCCGGGGGTAGTGTTAGAAAAAAAATGTAACTGACAATTTGTAAGTGCCCCCGCAGGCCTATACAATAAAAAAGACTTCAAATAATACTCCTATTATAAAACACGCATAAGAATACAATAACAAAACAGTGCTAGATAAGGTCTCGGCAGCTGATTTGAATAAAATAACAAATTAATGGTATTAATTATTGGCACAGGAACCGGTTGGCAACTCGTTCCACGAAGCTGTCAGGTTGCAAATAAGACCGGCTGGTTACTCAATATGCGGTTGCCACATCGCTCTAGCTAGAGTTGCATTGTAGAGTGGATTTAAGTGTACATTTATATTAACAAATAGATAAATTGCAATGTTTGATGATTTAGCAATAACTGTTATGGTTATACTTAAATTATTAACTAACAATGAACACAGAAAATGAGCGATTTGGATTGCGAAGTGCGTCTAGAGCTATCTTTGTGTACCTAGTAACAACTTCTAATGGATCTAAGATTTCTGTTGGGGGAGAGACTTGACCAGGCTTTTTAATTTGGGGGAGAGAGTCCTAGGTCGTCATATTTCTGAAATTTTGTCGTGTGAGGGAAGAAAACGTAAAGATTCCCGAAGGCTCAACAATTCATTTAATTAACTGGAGGGGAGGGGGATACCTGACAAACAAATACACAAATATATCTAGGCGGTTAATTTTAGTCTAACTACCATAACCAAAGAACAGTCTATCTGTGATCGTCATTGAATTTTAATTTGTGTACTTGATTATACAAGTACACAAAATTATAAAACCGGCCAAGTGCAATTCGCACTCGCGCAGTAAGGGTTCCATACTGTTATCTGTAAAAAAATGTAAAAAAAAAACACTTTTGTTATATACGACCTAATTAAATATGTTTTTTATTCTGTTGTAGTATTTGTTTTTATAGTGGCAACAGAAAAACATTATGAGTGAAATTTTCAACTGTCATGAGACACAGCCTGGTGACAGACAGATGAACGTACGGGCAGACGGACAGCGGAGAGTTATAGGGCCCGTTATTACCTTTTGGGTACGGAAATCTAAAAACAAATGGCATTTATTATATTTTCAAACCCAGACACTTTATTGTACACTTTAATCGATATGTTTACATACATATATTTAAGAACACAAACACGATTTCGGCGCACTAATGAGCTCGCTCAGATAAATATGCTCCTTTATTTATGAGGATAATCGCCTTCGGTGATGTCATCCTAATACTAATTTACGATTCAGAGACATTAAATCCTAAGGTAACGAATGAATGTTATTTTAATTTGCATTCGAAGATGACATTTAAACACCTTTGTGTTTTAATAATATTGGTAAGGAAAAGACATCAACGAAGGCTGAAGCAGAGGTTTTTTTTATCTGACCGAAGTAGCAAACGAACATGCAGTCCACCTGATGGTAAGTGGCCTCTGCCGCCCATAGATATCTGTAATCAACTACATACAGAACATGGGTTCCATCTGAAGTCAATCACAGATGCGTTGCTACTCCCCAGGTCTATGATGGTCGCCTCATGTGAAAGTGTGCCGACAACCATACCCTTCTATCGAAACGCAAGAAATGCTTCACGCTAAAATAGGTGTGGCGGTGGTACTTCCCCGGTCGAACTACACTGGTTCTATCACCTTCGTAAAGGTCTAGTGCATTATTTGGTTTTGGTGATATTTCGTGATCATTTGAGTCATCTTCATCGACCCGCGTGGTGCAGCGGTTACCAGTCTGACGCGCAATGGGTTCCGGGTTAGATTCCCGGCCAGACAGGTATCTGATTCATGTTCTAAGCGTTTGTGTATTCTTCTTGTGTGTGTCCATAGTACTCACGACACTGGAG
Organism: Spicauda simplicius; assembly: GCA_949699795.1. NCBI lineage: Eukaryota > Metazoa > Arthropoda > Insecta > Lepidoptera > Hesperiidae > Spicauda > Spicauda simplicius. The sequence goes on along the minus strand of OX453060.1, from coordinate 20,491,106 downwards.
AAAATCCTAGTGGGGGGCATGAGTGTAGAAAGCGTGTGAGTGTGTTAAAAAAACTTCTTGTGTATTGACTTTGTTTAAAGTTTTTTTTTTAAGTTATGGAGCGTTATAGATGTAGGTCATTGTAGGTATGTCCATTTCTTTGGTATATAACAGCTTAGGTAATAGGCTTGACGGATTGTAACATACGACATATAATTGAAATCTACTACAGAGTTACAGACTATATAATTTTTAAATAAAAATTTAAAAAAATATTAATCGAAAAATGCTTATTACATGTATGACGAATTCTTAAACGATGGTTTATGGCAATATGGGTACGAAATGTAAAGGCGGATTTATATTTGTCTGACGTGACGTGACGCATCAGAAGGGTATCGGTTTCATACATTTAGTATGGTAACGTTCATACTAGTAATGCGCAATGTGTTGTGATGGCTTCTGTTGTGTCTCATCAGTTACCATAATAAATGTATGAAACCGATACACTTCTGATGCGTCACGTCACGACATGTCAGACAAATATAAACCCGCCTTAAGTTAGTAGCTACCCAGTAACACTTTCATTTTTGTTACATCTATGAAAATCTATTGACAAACGTGTTTGATTATAACATAATAACGTATGTGAATTTTATAACACGCGTAAAAAGTTAGACGTAAAGTAAGTTTAACCTTCTCCAAATTACGCAAGCATCATTCGGAAACAAAGGTCAAACGGAAAGTTGGTACCGGACGCCGGATCGGAATCGCGGTACGGTTGTTACGAGTTTGTGTGTATGATACAAGGATAATGCTAGGTCGAGTATAAGTTTGTTTGGATTGAATTTAGACGTATTAAATATTAAATATTTGCTATTAGCTTTTAGTTCTTCGTAGGAACTCTAAATATTTCCTCGTCAACCCATTATTGTCCCACTGCTGGGCGCTGGTCTTCTCTCAGAATGAGAGAGTTTGGGCCATAGTCCATCGCGCTAGCCAAACTCTTTATAATGTATGGATTCGTGTCTGTACATATATTGGCAAGAAAGTTTCGGAAAACTGTGTTTAATAATATACCTACTTTTGACTAATTTTTGTCAATTTGTTTTGCTAAGTACCAAACCAAAACTACTAATATAAATATATTTACAAACTATATATTGAGACTTAGACTTTATTTGATTAAAAAATATTACAAAATAAAGTCATTTAACAATTGGAACGCTAAAACCGTAGGGCAATGTTAGTGTAGAATAGATGTGGGGCACGGCGGTCGGTGGTTTGTACAGATGTGCGCTACGGGATTGTCTCCGTTAAAATGTACGTAACTGCTATGTTATCGTTATATCTACGTTATAAGACGACGCGCGTGGCCGAGCTGTTACCATAACGGTTTGACGTGCAAAGGGTCCCGAGTTCGGTTCCCGGCCAGACAGGTATCTGAATAATGAGTTTAGATTCTTGTTCAGGGTCTGGGTGTTTGTGTATTCGTCTTGTGTATGTATCCACGATGTAATGGCGTTACAAGTTTAGTGGAAACAATTGTGTTCTAAATGTTCAAGACCTAACGTTACGTCACAATAATAATATTTAGGTATATCTAATCTAAATGTGTTATAATAATAACAATGATATCATTACGTATTTTTTTGTTTTGTAATAGTTTTACTTCATGCGCACATTTGCCTTAAAAGCAGTTGATGAAGCAATCGCGCCTTAATAAACTACCCTCAAGTATGAACATAATATTATATGTCGGCGCGACACCGCGTATTTATGAAAAACACGTCGCCTATAATAATTATTTTAGTTAGTTTATAGATCGAAAATTGTTTGTTTATTGAATTATAAATATTTAATGATTTTTAGAATTGTAATTTAGTTTACCCTCCATAAATTTGTTATTGTCACACCACCAAATATTGTTATAAAAAGGCGAGCGAACGCCGGTAGAAAAGATTCTTGTTTTAACCGTCGAAGTGATCGGACCTCCTCAATTGTGAATAAGTCGAAGAAGTTTACGCCTGTGTTTTACTTGAAATCTTCAAGAAAGGAAAATAATGAAAACTCCTCGACCATCCTGACGTCACATGTCACGCTTTCATTTCGTTATACATATTAGTCAGCTTTGATTCTCACAGTGCGATAGTTAGGCAGTGACTCCATTATGGTTTATTCTTTATTTCCCAAAAAGATTACAAATCGCTTACTGAAACATTAGTTTTAAACAATGACTAGTCACCCGCCGCATCGGTCGAAATACAAAAAAAAATTCAGGTAATTTTGAACGCACCCGTTAAATATAAAAAGAAGTTTATTTAGCTAGGCCGCATTTAAAAGCAACAGCGGGTATTTACGTTTAAAGACATTTATTTCTCAAACGATTTTACACAAAAATACTTACAGAGAAATTAAAATATGAATATTAAAACAAACAATATTGATTAGCTAGCGTAGTGCAGTTGTGGGTAGATAGATTGTTATTAAACTAAACTAGGTGCAGAAAAAATTTCAAAGACATATTTATGACATATTTATGACAAAGACACGGATATTTCTGACGTTATCTGTTTTCACAGTAAGATATTGAATCTTCTATTTCGTTTATTATTTATGTGTTTGTGACAAATGCACGGTAGTGTGTGTTTTGTTTTTAGTTGATTTTATGTATGTTATATGCATTATTTGAAAAAAATCTGCACTCCTTCTCTGAGTCCATTATAACCGTGCAAAATTTCATACTAATCCGTCCGCGGCATATTCCTTAAAAATGCGTCACAAGTTTTTGCTTCACGTATTATTAACAATGATATTATTTTTGTAAGTATTAGAGTGAGTAGACGAACAATTTTTCATGCAAAAGCAAGGGTCGAGTCAGAACAAACAACAGCAAGGCCCAGTTACACCAAGTAGTGATTAATTGTTATTGTTTTAGAAAACAAAGTTAATGGTTTATTTGGAGTTACTTACTTTTTATTTGGTCTTATGCGACTTACTAAATATGTGTATAAACGGGCCTATATAAACCTGGTTATTATAATTAATATTGTACACAAAAGGATTTGCACTATAAGGGCTGAGTGAGCCTTTTTCCATTCGTTTGAATAAACATGTCTGAAGGTCTTTCATTACGAGCAGCTCTTTGTGTAGAAACAAAGAAACAGCTGCATTATTAAATGCATTTCAATTTTTACATCTGCCAATAAATCTCAAGGTATATTTTAAGTCGTCCCTGTAGTTCCGGGATCAGAATAGGGCTACGGCATCCCCTGCCTGTCGTAAGAGGCGACTAAAAGGGGCTTCCGGGGTTGCAGGCGGCTAGAGTGGAACCGTTCGGTCAGGCGATCCCGGGAAGGACGGCGGCATATGTGGTTGCATACCGTCGTAAAGACTAGACGGAGCGGTGGGTCAAGCCGCCCATCTGGGAGGAGCCCGATGGGGCAACGCGCTCAGAGGATTCCGGTTTCGGTCGGTCCGAGTTCCCGGAGTCCTCCTTTTTAGCACCGAGGACGGCCACCGGGAGGGTATTAGTCCGGTAAAAATCCCACATAACCCTGCGTCGCTCCCACGGCGTCGAGTACCTTTTGAAGGTTTCGCCCTCGAGAACAAAAAAAAGGTATATTTCAAGTAAATCTATATAAACATTATAAAATTAGCGTCTTTTGCTCCACTGCTGTATGCAGGCTTGCCCGCAGGCGTGTCACAGCTAGCTTTTCTCCCCTTCTCTTAACCTCTCTGAAGCCAGTATATCTATACAACATACTAACATATTCGCACGCTAATATTGTTAATCCTATGTGTTGATCCAAGTCATAAATTACGTACAAAATATCAGCGAAATACGATCAATAGATTCTGCGTGAAAAAACTCCTTGTATAGAAACAAAAAACAGAGAGCTGCATTTGTAAATGCATTTAAATATTTGCAACAGCATCAAACTTACTTATGTACATTTTTACAAACCGTTACCTTTATGATGTTAGACAGATAAAATCGACTTCTGACTAATCATCGTAGGCTGGACTAAACTTTTGACTAATCAACGCAGAGCCTACATTCTTAATCATAAAGATTTCGTTTAAGTTTGGATTTTTGCCTTACCTTGCAATGACAGACTAAAACTTACACAATCATTGTTTATCGTAACAATCTCATTCTAAGGGCACTGAGTACTAAGAAAGGTGACTTCTATCTAAATCAACACTTAAATATCGACAACTTATACGAATTCTTTCTTTTATTTATATGCCTTTCCGGTGAAAAACAAATACAATGACGAAACCTACACACACACACACACCCAAAGGTTCTTTATGAAAAAAAAGTTTTCGAAGGTGTGTGAAGTCCACCAATTCGCACTTGGCCAGCGCGGTGGACTATGGCCTAAAACTCTCTCATTGACGACCCGTGACGTGAGAAGACCCGTGCCCAGCAGTGGAACAATAATGGATTGGCACCATTTATGTGCCTACACAATAATTATTGTGAAGATAGAAGAAGTTAGATTGCACATTTCAAAAGTTAATTGCAGTCGACATGTAAATACTATACTAATTAGTCCACAGGTGTACGTACTGTAGAGGCTAGTAGTTAATAAATAATGCATGTACTTATGTAGTTAAAACAATAAGCGTTCATGAGCCAATATTTTACAACAGGTATCTCGAAAAGTGAAAGTTGGTACCGAAAAAGAATTGAGGAGGCCGCTCGGTTGCGTCACACCCTCTCAAGTCTTTAGCCTTATTTCGATGGTATAAGGTACAATGTGTTAAGATGCTTATGATGAGTATTCGAGTATCGAAGTTTTTGCGGCCACGTGTAGCGCAAACATGCTACTTTTGAATGCGATTTTATATAATTAATTTACTATAATTTGTAAATTACTCTTAAGTTTCATATGTCGCTTTCTACACTCATAAGCGCATTTTTCTTGTGTCATGAAACTATAGATATACAAACATTCTGAATTAGAAAAGAAATCTAAATTAATTATTGAGATATCTGTATGGTCTCCAACATGGTAATTTCCAACTGACTGACGTGAAGCTTATGTTTTTCCCAACACACTCTTCAAATTAGAATACATATTACATCAGTACGTGACACTTTTTTATAAAATTAAAATAAGTAAATAATAGTTTAAAAAAACTAAAAAAAAAACTTTTTATAGAAAACCGAACTAAAAAATAGAAAATAAATTTAAATGAATCTAAATTAATAATAGTGTGAATAAAAAAAAAATTAAAAAAAAGCGTGGGGTGCATGGTGTCAATGGTTATAGATATTTTATTGACAGATATGAGTAGAGTGATTATCATTTCGATAATATCTTAAAAAGCACCCCACGCTTTTTTTTAAATAAAATATTTTTTTTTATTCACACTATTATTCATTTATATTCATTGAAATTTTTAACACTATTTTCTTAATTTAAATTTATTTTCTATTTTTTAGTTCGGTTTTCTATAAAAAGCGTGTTTTTTTTATTTTTTTTTAAACTATTACTTATTTTCTACTTTTTAGTCAAATTAAAAAATGGAATAATTTTATCAAATTAGTGTATTGTCATCGGTCCTCAATAAATCTACAAAGTTTGAACGAAATCTGGCTGTTTAAAGTGGGTCAAAATCGCGCCCAACGAAGTCTGTTACAAACAAACATACACGTGTAGCTAATAAAAACTAATAAAAACGAGCATTCCGTCCTTTAGAGATAGCGCGCACTGGTGATTTTTGTCACCGTGACTGTTACGTCACTGTCATCATGTACATTACCCTTAATGAAGGTGCGCGCATTTGGATGCGAGGATTAAGAAGGCCTCAAATGAAAGCGAGTCGGCAACCTCAACCCAAACAATCGAACTCATGAACTGCTTCACGCTAGACATAATTACCATACAACTTCCACTATCTAGCAACAGCTGCACCATGTTATTAAACAGACAGAAATAGGCAGAAACACGCAGAAATAAGCAGAAATACGCAGAAATAGGTCGGTGGGTCTTCAATAATACCATCTTTCAATTTACCTGTTATATCACAAGCCTTGTTTAGTTTTGATACAACTCGATTAAATCGCAAAGTCGCATCCAGCGGCTCGTCTGTTTTTAAACGGCTATTTATGTCACAGTAACCTGTTGCGTTGGTTTCACGTCCCATTTTGGCCACTTGTCTCGACAATATCGGCTTTGTTCGCGTGGAGATGCCTCGCGGAAGTTCTGCGTGTTCTGTTTGTTTTGTTTGTGAAATGTACGGTTTTAATGAAATGAAATGAAATGAAATGAAATGAAATGAAATGAAATGAAATGAAATGAAATGAAATGAAATGAAACGAAATGTATTTTGTATAGGCCTAGGGGGGCACTTACAAATTGTCAGTTACATTTTTTTTTCTTACACTACCACTAACGAGGATGATATCGTATTTATTTATTTTATTTAGGCAGCTTATTTGTCTTTTGTTGGATTAATAGAATTGCGGCCTACTTTTATATGATGCGACCATCTTAGTCCTCGGAAGTAGCAACGCGACGAATTTCGAATAGAACTCCTATTCTATGATTTCCATGAGCAGCAATGGCCATTTATCATCAACTGGTTTTTCATTTAAAGGACGTAACATTTATGTTCGTCTATGTTGTCTATGTTTATGTTTGTTACTTTTTAATTCGCTAGGCGATAGACTACGTTATTAGCGTTTTGAGTATTTTCAAGCATTTAGCTTTATTTTCCGAAGTTTAGTCCCTTTGATTTTCACTATGCGTATACATATATCAGGATGCGTATACATATATAAAGAGCAGTGATAGTCTAATGGTTAAAACTTGCCCTCTCGATCGGGAGGTCCGAGGTTCAAACCCAGGCATGCACCACTGATTTATGTGCGTATTATACATTAATTATCACTGCTTTTCGGTGAAGGAAAATATCGTGAGGAAACCTACACATCCGAGAGTGCTTTAAAAAAAAAAGTTCTCGGAGGTGTGTGAAGTCCACCAATTCGCACTTGGCCAGCGCGGTGGATTATGGCCTAAACTCTCTCATTCCGAGAGAAGACCCGTGCCCAGCAGTGGGACAGTAATGGGTTGACGACATACATATATCGCCCTTGGTAAGTCGACCGATCCTATCGACTGATTCCGTCTTATACATTCATGAGTTTATGTAAGAGATGATACATCTTTTATGATAAAATCAGTAATGGAAGAACTGCAATGGATTACACAGATGATGTCATAACTACTTTGAATTTGACTGTATACATTAATTTGATGTTTAACTTTGAGAACGCTATTAAACTTAGCAATAACGTAAAATAACGCTATCAAAATAATTATGCTTAGTATGAAATGATCATCATAAGTGTATATATATATTCTTATGAAAAATTTGTGCACTTAATTTTAGATTTTGCAGTCGGTTTTTACATCTAAACATAAACACTGTAGTCACCAACATCTTTTTAATCGTACCTACTATGGTAATACATGTTGGGCGCAGGGATTTTTGGCAAAACCCCATTTAGGAGGGGGGGGGGGAGGCTTAACTCGAGCAGTGGACCTTAAACGAATGCTCAATGTGTCGACATATAAAATTAATCCATCCATCAGCCTTTTGATGTCCACTGCTGAACATAGGCCTCCCCTAAATGGCGCCACTCCAACCGGTCCTGTGCCCTCTGAATCCAACGGTTTCCCGCTGTCTTCTTCAGGTCATCGGTCCATCTAGTAGGTGGCGACCTGTACTCCTTTTGCCTAAACGTGGTCGCCACTCGAGGACCTTTCTTCCCCATCGGTTATCGGACCTACGAGCGATGTGGCCGGCCCATTGCCACTTCAGCCTGCTAATTTAATAAAATTAATAATTTATAATAATAAAAATAATTTTGGTCAAATCTATCCTAAAAAAATAGTTTCGACGGCAATTAGAAAAAGGGTTTATAAGCATAAACAGGTATGACAGGGTAACTAACCTATTATGTAATCTTGTTCCTGTCACATATGCTTCTAATATGCCAATTAGCAGTTTTCTGTTATAAGAGTACCAGTTTAACGAGCCCGTACCGCCAATCTACAATAATCTGGATTAGCTATATAAATCTAGTAATTACCGGTTTGTGAGGACTTTGAAGACTAAGAAAAAGGCAATAAGCACTAATCGTCCAATTGATTGAACTCAAAGGAACTTAATAGACCTCTTTGGAATTATAATGACTGTCCTAATAATACCCAACGTTCACATCGAATTCAACCAGGACATTCAGTGATCTATTAGAGTGGATTCACGTACATACTGCATTTTTATGTTGTATTTACTGCATATGTACTGCGGTTTCTCTCGCATAAAAAAACTAGCTATATGTGAGTCGGACTGTCGGACTAGCGTACAAAGGGTTATGTCATGCCATGCCATTACCTATAACCACAAAAAAAAAAATTATGTATGGGAGCTCCCCTTCATTGTTTTTTCTTTTTTTTGGTATTTGTTGTTATAGTGGCTGTAATTCTGTTATTCCGTTTTTAGTCTTGACGTGAGGAAGACTAAAAATTTTAAATACAGCAAAATCATCCCATTCACGGCTTCCGCACCAGCGCCCGTTGTTAGTATATGTGGGGTAAAAATGTAACCTATTTCTTCTTTTCACGACTTAAAATTGCTTTATTCGCGGATGTTTTCGGTAAAAAGATTCGGTGCCTTTTTTGCGTTATCTCTCTTCGAGTCCTGCTGGTCATTCACGCCATATAGATGCAACATAACCCCGCGAATATAATCTAACTTTTAAATATAAACAATAGATGGATTTTACTGAAACCAAGACAATGTTCCGCCTTATCTTAGTTAGGCACAATCGGATAGACGTCGCAGCGGTTGGTAGTTGGGCAACCGTTTGAAGCTCAACATTTGCCCCGTCGTGATTGAGAATGCAAGTTTGGCTGTCGGTTCCAATTTTTATAATAAAATATCAGTCTGTATGTAAACCAAAAGGTCCACAATGAAATGTCTGTATTTTGCTTAGGTCTACGGATGCACCTACTAATTGTTAGTTGCATATGTATATTTTTTGTGCACTACCACCGGATCGGAACACGACCTCAACTGAGAATATCCGGCGAGAAACTCAGTGAGACCAAAGTATTGAGATGAGGATGGGAAAAAACGTGCATGGAAAATTTGTAAATCCTATTTCGAATTCAGTTCTCAGGACGAATGCATCGTTATATCATTAGGTCTGGTTTCAAGCCATTAATGCCGATCTCGGCAATTTAAAAATAGATCCGCGTAAACCCCAGTGATTTATAGCCATTCCGCCGTTTCCTTTGAATGTAATTATCGATGCTCTGAGGCTCGTTAGTGTTTTTTGGAAACCTAGTTGCAAAGTTAGGGTTCTAATAATACTAGTATTATTAAGGTAAATGATGTTAGTAAAGGTATATAATTTTAGTAGAACACACTTTCATATGAGGCGACCATCATAGTCCTCGGGAGTAGCAACGCGTCATGACTCCAGATGGAACCCATGCTCGGTATGTAGTTGATTGCAGATGTTAATGGGCGGCAGTGACCACTTAGCATCAGGTGTACCGCATGCTCGTTTGCTATTTCAGTCACATAAAAAAATCACTTAAGTTCTAAGTATAAATTTGGAGATCAGATTTGCGCTTAAAACTCTTATAATGCCTATAATTGAACAGAATAACATCACTACGTAGTATGACACAAAGTTCGGTTCTCGCTGTCTGTCCCTATGTATGCTTGGATCTTTTAAACTACGCTACGGATTGTAATGCGGGTTTTTTAATAGATAGAGTGATTCAAGAGGAAGTTTTTTTTGTATAATAGGTACATGTATAATATAGTGGACAAATACTGATAATTTTTGAATTCTTTTACTTATAGAACGAAGTTTGGAGGGTCAACTAGTTTATGTATAAATTATGTAATTTATACAGATATATTATTCTGTTCTATTATAGATATTATACAGATATTTTAGATATTTTTTTTTTATTATTAATTACGGCTCTAGAGTTCCAGGTTCATTCCCAGTTCAGTCAGGTTTCTGAACCAATTCAGAAAATGCCATCCACGATACTGAAATCATAATAGTTTGCGTGTAAAAAGCGTTATTTATTTATTTCAGAATTAGATGGTTCATGAGGGGCATGTATTCTCGCGGCATACACCTATTTTTATGTGATCACTGCCGCACATGGACATCTGTGAGCATTTGAGCAACCTTATAATGTATAATAAAAACATTAATATGTATCATCAGAATGACTTCTATTTGCATCTTAAAAGCAGGTAATGAACCGGTTCGATGTAACAATTTTATCACAGGGAAGTAAAACCGTTGGCTGCCTGTTTTAAATTATTTTAATTGCCAACATTTAGTTGGCAACAGAAAGTTGCTTTTATTGATACCTGTATGTCTGGTATTTTTGTTTTTATGCACTTTTACACTCATAAAAGGCTAATTTTGAACTCTTACTCGAAAGCCAAGAAAGCTTGGAGCTGCAAGCATTAGCATTAAGTGATTTTCAACAAATTTTGTCACAGTAGCAGTGAAATTTCGCAGCTTTATGAGATCGGACACATTATTTCTTTAACTTTAATCGCAAATTAAATAATTTATTAAATGACGCTTGCTATACAAAAATAGACATGATTAGCAGCGATGAAATCTGGTTAAGAACAAAGTTTACCGATATAGCTCTCAAAATTAGCAAGCTGAAGTGGCAATGGGCCGGCCACATCGCTCGTAGGACCGATAACCAATGGGGTAATAAGGTCCTCGAGTGGCGACCACGTTTAGGCAAAAGGAGCACAGGTCGCCCCCCACCAGGTGGACTGATGACCTGAAGAAAACAGCGGGAAACCGTTGGATTCAGAAGGCACAGGACCGGTTGAAGTGGCGTCATTTAGGGGAGGCCTATGTCCAGCAATGGACCGCTGATGAATGGGTGGATACAAAAAAATAGGAAAACAAAAAATAACTTACTATTATAAAAAAAGAATTAAAAGTGGAAAAGTCAAAAAGAGATTTGCTATGACGGGGTGATACTGCAGCACCTATAGTGCAAGGTACTTAGAAAATAATACGATAACGAGCACTTATGTTAATCCTGTTTTTCTAGGCCTCCTTCTTGATCCTTGACCTCTCAAGTGGCGCGCATGGAACAACACATAATCAAATCAACCAAGCTTTATGCATTTTTTTATTTGAATTTATTTAACTTTGATTTATGAGTGCTTGTCTGTCTCAATACCCGTCTACTAAGTGAAGCGTCCCGAGATTTAAATGGAAAATATAAGAATGAGATTTTTACAAAGAGGTTTTTAGTTTTTATTCTTCATATAGTATGTATTTATATTTTTACAGATTTAAAGTGGAAAACGTTTATTTGATGAATGAAAAAGTTGATGATTATTGAAAAAGTTTATTTGATGGTAAATAATTATTGCCGTATAGGACACAGTAGTAGATATGGGCGTATATAAAGGGGGTGCGGGGTGTTAAGGGTCCACTTTCCACCCGTAACATACGCAAGACTGAAAAAAACCTGCAACCGACATTACGGATTTATTCCTTGACCTCGATTACATCATTGCTTTCTGACTTCCCTAGCCCAGCTACTTCAGTGGAACTACAATATGTACGGGAAATTGTCACACATGGCTAGGTACGTCCGAAGTCTGAGGTAAGGACTAAGTACTACACTGTAAAATGTTACATGTTGTTTACTAAAATGTTAATGACCCTGATATAAAAATAATGTCCACATTAAAATCACTTCGACGAATGACAAATAAAGCAATGTACAATATCGACACGACATTTTGATTCGAGTTTAAATCGACAAGGACGCGAGGCTCGCCCACTCCAGCTTAACCTTTCACTATGCAAGGTCTGCCTGATATTTACGAGCTACCATTTAAAATTATCTGCCTATTCGATGATAAAGCACATAAATTGACACCTCTACTCCTGAGAGGGCTTGTTGGCTAGATAATAACAACCATAAAATAAATAAAATCGTTTTAAACATGTACAGGGCCATCTGTTATCGTCTTGGAGAAATAAAAGTTGAACGAACACTGAATATTAAAGAACATAAAATAAGAAAATAACGGTTATACGTACAACGCCATCTGTCGGTTATGTTTGATAATAAGTTTAACGAAAAGTCGTTTAATCTGTATTTTATAAAGATACTACCTTTACAGGCACCAGCTTTTTTTTTAAATCGATGTAGCAAACAAGACAGGAGCTTTTACCATCAGGTGGATACTGATGGGAACGGGCATTTGACGTCAAGAACACTCCCGACTAACTATGATAAGAAACACATCTCCTATCGATCACAGATGCGCTCCTCCGGAACTCCCTAGGATGATGACTCCATATGAAAGTGAGCCGGCAGACATGCCCTTTCACCGTAATGTAACTGCGTCACGCCAGGGATAGGTGTGGCGGTGGTACCTTGTCGAGCCATACTCGTTCTACAAAAGTTTACTATATTTCTTATCATGGTGAAAAGAGATCTATGCTCAATAATCCTATTACTATTGCAAGGGCGAAAATTTGCGACGATATGTGTATGTTTGAGATTAAAAAAAAAATTTTTTAGTAGCAAATAAAAAAATAACTTTCTACCACGCAAAAACTGCTTGTCGGATTTAGCTGAAATTCAGAACAAAGATGGCATTCCATCTTTATTCTGAATTATAGTATCTGTTAGTATAGATCATTATCTATACTAACACAAAGAATACTCATTAGTGTGGTAAACGTGACCGAAACAGGCGGGAAATAAATAGTACGAAATGGATTTTGTACTATTTATTTTTGAACATAAATAGTACAAAATCCATTTATTTTTGTAGTGGTCACCACCGCACACCCCTACTCGTGACAACAATCTCATAAGGAATTATCTAGAGCCTAGGCAATTTAAATACGTCAGCAGTCAGCAGATTTGTACGTACCCGGGGGCTGAGCTCTGAGTTATGATTGGATTGCGTTTGCTTTGTATTTGGATAAGATACATTAAATCTACGAACATTGAATTAGTAATAAATGGATAGTGTATTATGTAATTAATTCACGAATAAATTGTCCGATTAAGAATAAATGTTAAGTTTTAGTTTGGGTGCCATTGACACACACAGTGAAATATCCAAGCACAAAATAGAAATAGAAATTGATTTCGATGTCAATCTCCTCGAGAATTGAACCCGGAATCCGTTATATATCAGGCAACTTACTATACTCATTTGATATGTTCAACTTAATCCTTAGGGGTAGCACCGCATTGTCCCTGTAGACCCGGGACCAGAATAGGGCTACGGTATCTCATGCCTGTCGTAAGAGGCAACTAAAAGGGGCTTTCTGGGTAGAGTGGGAGCACGAACCGTCCGGTCAAGCGACCCCGGGAAGGGTGGTGGCTTGTAAGGTCGCATGCTGCCGTAAAGACCAGAAGGTGCAGTGAGCGTTTACGCCCACCAGGGAAGAGCCTGAAAGGGACATCGCGCACGGAGGACTCCGGTTTTGTGCCGTTGGAGACCCCGGAGTACTCCACGCAGCGCTGAAGACGGCTATCGGGGGGTTTTAGTGCGGTAAGAATCCTACATAACCCGCGTCGCTCCCACGCCGTCGAGTACCTTTTGAAGGTTTCCCCCTTGTAAACTAAAAACGGGGTAGCACCGCATCTGAACTTATCTCGGGTTCGTTACACATATCCAATAGTCAGTAGTCCCACTTATTATCAGAAGGGCTGCATCTTCCTTCGTTACGTAATCAAAAACAATATACTCTTAAACTTGTGGATTATGAGTATTATCCCATTTTTGTAAGTCTTCCGATTACGTCATCGATTGCTCTCTCCAACGTGTATCGAAGGATCGAGCTTCGCAAATCCAAACGTCATTTTGCAAACGCATTTACTGCCAAATTTATGTAGCTGCACGAACGAGTGGGGCGTTGAACTGGGCTCGGTGGGAGCTTGCTAGGGTTCCGTGTTGTCAATATAATGTTAATAAACCGTTTAAGAATTAAATGGGTATATTTTATGTTGGAACTATTTGGTTTTAAAAGCAGTCAACGCTTTAGTTTTCATTTATAGATTACTAGCTGTCCCGGCAAACGTTGTTATGCCATATTACAATTAAATAGTTAAGGATGGACCCTAATCACTAAGATGTATGGAAAAAAGATGTTGGGCGATTCTCAGACCTACTCAATATGCTCACAAAATTTCGTGAGAATCGTTCGAGCCGCTTCGCAAGAGTACAGGAACGAACATTGTGACATGATAATTTTATAAATTAGATTATCAAGTATAAATGTCTTAATTCAACTTCGGAAAAATTGTTTCTACTTTACTAACACTTAGCAGAGTTCAGCGTTACTGTATTCTGAAATTTAGAGAAAACCAAGTGCCTTCCTTAAACTTCACGGGCAGAAATGAATTGGCAGGCCATCCCAGGTAGTATTTTAATCTTCGTCGCGGTGTATAAGTTGCGTCTAGGTGGCACTGACCATGTTCTTTGCAAGTTTAATCTGTAGGAAATGTAGGTTTGTTAATTTAATGTAAATGTAATTCTACCTTATTGTTTAAAGAACGTACATGTACGAAAAATGTATGGATCTCATAAAGATCGTCTATAAGGCTGTAACATTCACAAAATGAATCAATGTATAAAAATAATTAGTATTTCTACGGAACCATCATGTTATACGTTTTATTTGTTTTTGTCTGTACTTTTATGGGTTTACTTGCCTTTGCCTGTTGCTCGAAAGCTAAATTGGACTGTTTGAGTGTAATCTGATATGACTCTAAAGTTGTCTTGGAACTTGTATTCACCTGCTTTTGGGTAAATATATATTTTTTGTGTAATTCTGATTTTAGTGTGAGCGTCTTAACAGTTGATCTAAGTGCATGATTCGGGTAATAACAACGGTGGTTTTATTTATCTTTAATCTTCTAATAATAATTCAGAATATTACATTAATTGGTGACTACGATCCGAGCTTAGCACATAAGTTATTTCTCAAATTTATCGCTGATTCTTTACTACCCGTAAGACTAAGATTGGACGTTTCACAAAAGTATATCAGTCTAATTTCAAATTGAAGTATTCCAGTGTCTAATTACTATCGTTAAATAAGAACAAATGTGGTGCTGGAATCGTTAAGTGTGCGTGGTTTTTGCAGGTGGTAGAACCAGTGTAGTTCGGCCGAGGAAGTATCTACCACCACCACACCTATTTCTAGCGTGAAGCATTTCTTGCGTTTCGATGGAAGGGTGTGGTTGCCGGCACACTTTTATGTGAGGTGATCATCATAGTCCTCAGGAGCAGCAACGCATCTGTGATTGACTTCAGATAGAATCTATGTTCTGTGTGAAGTTGATTACAGATGTCCATGAGCGGTAGTGACTACTTACCATTAGGTGGACTGAATGCTCGTTTGCTACCTCAGTCAGATAAAAAGGCATATGTACGATAATGAACAAATCTCGGTGGAGAGAGAATGCGAGTTTGGAAAACGGATCATTAAATAATCATATTGTTCTGTAAGCGTAAAATACAAACACCAATCTAGTTTAACTTTAGATATTTCGCAAAGTGGCTGTAGGTATTTGTGTCAAATCAATCATTTAAGTCATGTTGTTCGAATAATTTATTAACAAAATACCATTACGATATTGTTATCAGGAATGTTCTTGAGCTGTTTATCTGACAAACAATGCATTGTGTTAAATGCAATGCAGTATTGATATGAATTATCAGATCAATATGTCATAGCATTAAACCATATGGCATTTAATATATGTGTGAGTCAGGAGCACCTTGATCTATAACTGGTTTAATAATAGGAATATGAACATTAAACATTCAAACAAGATTTTGATTAAAAGTAAAATTTTACGATTTTATTACAATTGTTAACTAATAGAAATAGCCCTAAGGTTTAATTTTTTATTCTAGAAAATTGATTGGCAAACGAAAAGTCGGTTCATCTGTTCATCAGTGTGGAAGAAAAGTTGGTAAATTTTGGTCTACTAAACCCAAAGGCTACAGTAGTTTATTATGGCAACCTTTCTCACCTGTGCCCAGCACTTTGAAGGTGTTCTTTGACGACTAAACCACTTAATAAGTTCAAAATATAAATGTAGTTTCGAACTGTAATAGTTATAGTAGGCCGTATATGACCGTCCCTGTAGCCTCGGGGTCAGAATAGGGCTACGGTATCCCCTGCCTGTCGTAAGAGGCGACTAAAAGGGGTTTCCGGGGTTGCAGACGGCTAGAGTGGGAGCTCGAACCGTTCGGTCAGGCAATCCCGGGAAGGACGGCGGTATGTGTGGTCGCATACCGTCGTAAAGACTAGACGGAGCGGTGGGCCCAGCCGCCCATCTGGAGGAGCCCGATGGGGCAGCGCGCTCGGAGGATTCCGGTTGAAGTCGTTTCGAGATCCCGGAGTCCTCCTTTTCAGCGCCGAGGACGGCCACCGGGGGGGTTTTAGTGCGGTAAAAATCCCACATAACCCTGCGTCGCTTCCCACGGCGTCGGGTACCTTTGGAAGGTTTTTCCCTCGAAAAAAAAAGCCCGTATATGACATGAAGTATTTTGAAAAGAAAAAAAAGTATGATTCCTCCTTGGAGGTACCATCACCAGATCTATTTGTAGTAATTTTTGAGTTTCGGTGGCAAGGAGTTTGTCAGATTTTTTGAAATGAGGGGATTATCTTTGTCCTCAAGAGTAGCTACGAATCTGTGATTGACTTCAGATTGATTCCCTGATTTATTTCTATGAGGATGACCACACATGTACACGGGCAGCTGTTACCTCTTACAATGAGGCGGACTGCAAGTACGTTTGCTACTTAAAACTTTTAAAACCATTTTCGACAGCTGTTTAAAAAGTACTTCAATCGTACTTCAAACCTATGTTCTGTATGAAGTCCATGGGCGGCAGTGACCACTTACCATCAGGTGGACTGCATGCTCGTTTGCTACTTCAGTAAGATAAAAAAAAAAAGATTTCATAAGCGCCATAGGCATGCCCGTTACTCAAATATCCAGTTTTGATTGCACAGTTATATTTCGCCAAATTGCCATATGTAGCTAGCACAGCCTTATACGTGAACTAGTGGTGATTGAGATAAAAACAGGTACGACATCCGCCACGTTTTCAAGCTAAAAACAGATATTTTATGTTTAAGGCAACCGTCTTACTATAAACCACCAAGTGTATGAAAGATGTAGAATAAACTGACGTATTCAAATCTCTGACGTATTCGAAACTCTGACGTATTCGTAACTCTGATGTATTCGAAACTCTGATGTATTCGAAACTCTGATGTATTCGAAACTTTGGCGTATTTGGAACTCTGACGTATTCGAATTATTTGATATAGAGACGCTGTTCTAATATCTTTTAAGCAGTTAACATATTGGCAATTCTCTAGTGTAACAAATGACAAAAATGTGTTTGTTTGAAAGCTCATTTGCCTTATCACAAGCTATGACTTCAGTCCCTAAGACGTTTCGCAGGCGTATTATCTTTATCATATTGCTTTTTTACTGTGCTATGTAATATCACAATGGGAATTACATAAACTATATAGTGACAATGATATCAGAGATACTACCGTACCAAATCGTAGCCTTACGATTGAACTTGACTTAGAAAATAACATGATATAACTATTAAACAAAAACAAAAAAACTATAAATAAAAAATCAGTTATAGCAAATTGTACAAAATTAAATATTGACTAACGTTGCAAAGGATATGTCAAAAATATGTTAAACGTAAGTTTTGATAAACTTAGAGGACAAGTCCGGAGAATACAAAAATCTATCAGTATTTCACGAGAAGATTCTTTAAAACTGTCAGATATTTCTGAAAAGAATGTTTATAACTTAGCAATTCACGAGAATAATGTTAAGAAATATCAGAAATTCACGAGAAGAGGGCTTAGAACTATTAGTACAAAAATAATGTTTAGAAATCGAGATGATAAGATGATTTTACGAAAGTTTCAGCTATAAACCAGCAGACCTCTGCCGATGTGACAACTCAATAAATGCCTACGGTGTAGTTTAGTGGCTCTGCTGATTTAATTAACACATTTGTACACAGACGGATGCTTCCCACGGCGCTGCGTTGATGAAGTAAACTCGACTTGATAATATCTTTTATGTTATATCAAGATGTGAACTCGTAAATTATAATTTATATATAGAATCTGTTAAAGAAATTGTTTTGCAGATATTGTATTTTAATTTTTATAATAAAGAAAGCAAATGAGGCAAAGTAGTGGCCACTTAATATCACAACTGCGTGCTCATTCAGAGCAGTGATAGCCTAAACTTGCCCTCTCATTCGGGAGGTCTGAGGTTCAACCCCAGGCACGCACCACTGATTGATGTGCGTATTAGAAATTAATTATTACTGCTTTGCGGTGAAGGAAAACATCGTACGAAAACCAACACACCCGAGAGTAGTTTAAAAAAGTTCTCGGAGGTGTGTAAAGTCCACCAATTCGCACTTGGCCAGCGCGGTGGACTATGGCCTATAATTCTCTCTTTCCGAGAGGAGACCCGGGCCCAGCAATGGGAGAATAATGGGTTGACGGCGATATATTGAATTATTTTTATTGTTGTTTGTTATACACTAAACTATGAAAAATATAGTATGATTAACACCGGTCTGATGTTTTACTACGTTTTTTCGCACTCGATTGTACTTAAGCTCTGTCATTGTTACTAGTCATTGGAAGCTGGGGAGCAGTGGGCGACACTCCCACACCCTCTTTGTTCTACTGTCAAGTGCAAACTGGTGGATGACCTTAGAATCTGATTATGTAGCTTTTGCATCATAAAAACATGTGTGCTTGCATAATTTCATGCCAGGTGTTTTGATTTGTCTCCCTAGACTGAGCCCCAGCGCTATTTTTATTCACCCATAAAAAAATAAGTTCCGTGTGTCATCGCAAGAAAAATTGAAAGTTTCGTGTGTAAAAATTGTATGGAGGAATGATAATAACTAATAATTGTTAGAGGGATGTTGTAAAAAATAACTTCTTTATTATTTATTTATTTCCCTAGTTGTTTGTAAGTCTATGTCTCGTTTGTAGATAATAATTATATTAACTAGCCAAAAAATTCCAAACGAAATAAATGTCCCCTACTAAGCTCGTGTACCTATACATGTTGATGATCATGGAAAATACATAATTTCACAAAAGGTGCCACAGATTTTTTTTCCGAATTATTCCTAGGCATATTACTTAAAAATGCACCACAAGTTTTTGTTTCACGTATTAATATAGTAATAATAATTGTTAACTAACAGAAACAGCACTAAAGTTTCATTTATTATTCTATATGATTTTTTATTTCCAAATAATTCCTAGGGTTAGAACTATCGTCCGTGTAGCCTCGGGGTCAGAATAGGGCTACGGTATCCCCTGCCTGTCGTAAGAGGCGACTAAAAGGGGCTTCCGGGGTTGCAGACGGCGAGAGTGGGAGCTCGAACCGTTCGGTCAGGCAATCCCGGGAAGGACGGCGGTATGTGTGGTCGCATACCGTCGTAAAGACTAGACGGAGCGGTGGGCCCAGCCGCCCATCTGGGAGGAGCCCGATGGGGCAGCGCGCTCGGAGGATTCTGGTTGAAGTCGTTTCGAGATCCCGGAGTCCTCCTTTTCAGCGCCGAGGACGGCCACCGGGGGGGTTTTAGTGCGGTAAAAATCCCACATAACCCTGCGTCGGTCCCACGGCGCCGGGTACCTTTGGAAGGTTTCCCCCTCGAAAACAAAAAAAAAAAAGAAAAACAAAAAAAAAAAAGGGTTAGAACTATAAATTATTAGACATTTTTTTATATTGGAACAGTTTTATAGGATCATTCTAATTATCACATCTACGTAATGTGAACTGCCTTTAGTCGCCTCGTACGACATCTCCGTGAAAAGTGGGTGGCTCTATTTGAATACATCAAGCAGGCACTAGCAATGTTAACAACATGATATTCCTAGCCTTATTCTAATTAATATGCATCATTGTATACCAAAAAGAAACACACAAATATTCAATAAAAACATAACAATAGTAGTTGACAAAACGACGTTTTTTAACTCTGTTGAGCATAAAAAACGATTAAGGTAGGATACAAGTAGGTTGCAAGTCGTAATAATAGAAGATATGTAATGCTACATTAAAGATCTAATGTACTACTGACGGTTGCGGACAATTTCCGAATGCCGAAGTATTATAGATAGAGTAGAGAAACCAGGCTTCCAACTATTATTCCTTTGAAAAGAAAGAAAAGACTGCGGCGACTTCTTTATCTCTCTTCTCTTGCGCAATTACGAGAGAGGCAGATAGGGCATCGCAATTCTTATTTATTTTTGAAGTGAAACTTCTTTATCGGGGTTGTTGAAGTGAAACTTCTTTATCGGGGTTGGAAAAAAATTTAGTGTAACTTTTTTTCGTTACGCGCCATCTTTTTCTGTTACGCGCCATCTTTTTCTTATCCCTACCACGCGTGATATTAGATAGATTATTATAGATTAGATTATTAGATAAAGTTTAATAAAAGCCTCTTATTAAACTTTATCTAATTTAACTTTATTTAACCAATTTCTGTAAAGTTGCATATAGTAAATTATTTTTTGAAAAATAACGTCATAAAGAAGTTTCACTTCTTACGAGTGTACGCTAGTACACGCACACATTTTTATCTTACTATCGCACTGGCCAAGTGCGATTTTCTACCAATTCGGCCAAACTCGAAAATGGGTCGAAATATCGGCAATAAGAATTTTATAAGAATTCATAAACCGCATATCGTGAGTACCCGTTAAGTATTATAATGAATCAACCAGAGACGGTGAAAAACGTTACCAGGTGACGAAAAGTTATAGAAATTCGCCTTCTGTCCACCACAGTCGCTGATGACCTATCGCAAACATCGCCGTCGGAAGTCAACATAGATTATAACTCATGTCTTTAGTGTAAATTGGAATTCGATAACAAATGTTACCAAAGGTTTTACCATTTCAAAAGAGTTACCTAATTATTGCATTGTTGAAAGTTATAAAACAACAATTTCAAAGTAACAACCATGTACATCCGCAAGTAAAGTTTGGACGACCCGCGTGGCGTAGCGGGTACTCTACCGCTCTGACGCGCAATGGGTCCTGGGTTTTTTTCCGGGCAGACAGGAATCTGAATGATGAGTTTAAATTCATGTACTGGGTCCGGGTGTTTGTGTATTCGTCTTGTGTGTGTCCATGGTACTCACGACACAGGGAAATTTAGTATGGGGCTATGAGCCTAGAAAGCGTGTTTTTTTAGCCATGAGTATAAGAAAATTTTCATAATTTTTGAACCCGCGACTACTGAAATCTGTGGTTCACTGCCTGTGTGTTATCTCTCTTATTCACTTTGCATCTGGCTGTCATTTAGGTCTCAGGTGGGTGTTATTTACTTTGATTGCGCAATGCCTGTCCGTTGTTTAAACGTGGGCAGTGGCATACCAACTTGAGCTTCGAAAACTTTTGCGGCCCCACATTGTGTTTGGAAATAATATTGACTGTCGTTTTTGGTACTCTGAGTTTCTTCTTTCGCCGCATCTGTTATATAATGCGTTTTATCTGCGGTTGTAATAACATGGATTAAAAATAATTAAATAACGTCTTTGCTACCGTCTATACAGTGGTTTTCAGGTTTTACTACAGGCTAAATAGGACTGCAATGCTAGTAATTGTTACTGCAATACTAACAGTCAATTCATTATTTGTAATTCCATTTAAATGCTTAAGCCAACATCTCTTAGATTCTTCTATACATCAAAAAGTTTTACCATTATATTTTAGGTTATCTTTAGCTCGGATTAATATATAAGAGAAATATATAAGGGCACTCCATCAAATATATAAAATTCTCGTGTCACAGTTTTTGTTGCCATACTCCTCCGAAACGGCTTGACCGATTTTTACCAAATTTTATATACTTATTCAGTAGGTCTGAGAATCGGCCAACATCTATTTTTCATACCCCTTAAGGGTTGTCCATCCTTAACATTTTTTTTATTTTTTATATGGCAAAACAACGTTTGTCAGGACAGCTAGTGATCTATGAAGATATATTTTAAATTCTCCATTTTATTTCCAGAAAAATAACATGCAACATCATTCACAGCGAGGAAAATTACAAATGAATATTCCTGTATACTTCCTTGATTGTTTCGACGAATGCTAAATGATGAAATGTGTAAAAAGTACATTTGAGATGCAATTTGTCTCCTACCTCATCATCATCATCCTTCTTAACTGGAATTGTCATTTTGAAATAAACCCAGCTACTGGCTGGTGTGATTGAAATAATATTGAATTAAAAATTCCTCACTTTTCCTAATTTGATGAAATTATAACTAAATAATTATAAAACATGGATTTGTTTGATTTAACGCGTTGACAGTGTACTTATATTTAGGCAAATTAATATTGAAAAATTAATAGATATCTAAAAAAATCGTTTCTAGCGTCATTCGCAGAGCGCTACAAGCGTAAGCATTGAGCGTTAAAACAAGTTTATGTAACGACCTTATCCTCCTGACGACCAGGCATCCTAAAGTTTAAGTATTTTCAAGAAACTTCTACAGCTCATTATTTATGGTATAAATATTTCGAGAAAAATTGTGAAAAAAATCCTAGCCATGAAAATCCAGTTTTTCCTAATGTTCTCTATAAAGTACACTAGTAGCCAATTTACATGTACTTCTCATAGGACATAAGCGATACATCTGATTTAAACCAGGTAAAATTTCGTAACCTTTCATCCTTAAATCGAAAATAAAACATAAATATTTGTATTTCTTTATATTTTTTTTTATAAATCGTAAATAAACTTAACACCGTTCTTCTAGTCTCTCAAAAAAACCGTTACAAAATAGTGTGCTTAGGTATTCTTATGTTATCACATAAACTGCTTATTTTCGACAAAGAGATCAACGTTAATCACGTCACGTCATATTTATATCTGAATAATTACATAATCCACCTCATAACAAGAGATCTTAAATAAGTGAAAGCAAAAATAAAGCTTCTAAAATCAACTACAATAAAAAAATTAACAATTATTAATTGTTCCATAACAATCTCATGAAAATTTGCAAAGCAGTTTCTGTTTGGTATGAAACATAGGCAGACTCATACCTTTTGCAGAAAACTGTGTTTTTTTTTTTTATCACAAGATAAGATCTGCTTCTTTCAAGAGAAGTTTCTGCATCTTGATCGCTTTGGTCCACAGTCGGGCATGTGTTATGCTCTCTGAAGGCGTCTTTGCTTGGTAGGAGCTGGTTTGATCATAGCTTTGTGCATTTTATGTTTTTTTTATCTGACTGAAGTAACAAACGAGCATGCAGTCCCCCTGTTGGTAAGTGGTCATTGCCGCTCATGGACATCTGTAATCAATTTCATACAGAACATGGGTTCTATCTGAAGTAAATCACAGATGCGTTGCTACTCCCGATGACTAAGATGGTCGCCTAATATAAAAAAATGCCGACAAACACACCCTTCCATCGAAACGCAAGAAATGCTTCACGTTAGAAGAATCAAATAACTTTCCAAATTTTTTCCTCTTTCGGCTCCGAAGTAACACCCGCATTGCTGAAGCAATAATGTTCACTCTATATTTTCCTGACCAATACATATTGGCTAAGATATTGGAAAGCAGACATAACATAGTTACTCGTAGGAATTTTTAGGTATTTTATTGTTAATCCAAGAGATTTCCCTATACGCAATATATTAGTCTGTTTTTGCAATCAACAGAATTCCATTACTAATGTATTGTTCATAGAATGATTGCCACTCCCAACCAGTGGAATCTATGGCCAGGTAAGCTGGTTGCATTAAACTTCTGCCTTCGGGCTCAAACGCCACAGCTGACCAATTGTCTAGTGACTAATTGTCATTCTCCGTATTTCCGCGAAGTGTAATAACACGAGGATTTGTAATGTACTCTGCCTCGTCTCCAAGTCCCACGGGTTGTGTTTGGACGTCTACTTTGTGCTTTTTCTCGTGACCTTGCAGCCTTGGAGTCTGTAGATAATGTCGGTGAAGGTGTGGGTGGGATGTTCCAATTCAGGAGAATTATCTGAATTAATCGAACCGGTACTGTCCATATCGCTATCATTAGCGATGACACGGTGATCGAGTTCTGGAGATTTAAAGGTTGGATCACAATCTGAATCATCGCCTGAATAGTCAAATTCAGATTCATTTAATGCGTCTGCAATGTCTTCATCGGTCATGGCTGAAATAACAACCAAACCCCATAAATAATCCCAGAAATTAAGCTATGTACTTTGTGCAGTACATGGGCAGTTAGTAATGCAAATACTGAATTCGCAACCCTTGTACTTTACAAAGGACATAAAAATGATTGATTTTATAGTACACTGATTTTTACAGATTTTCAATAAATATCGGTGCAGATCATATAAGTAATGTTAATTAAGGTGAATTATACAAAAATAGTGCACAATATCAATCACACAATAAAGATTAACATGGATAAACTTACGTCTGCGCGAGCGCGCTCCCACATCACATACTTTGTTTGCCATTTTTATCGAAATTACAGATATGTCAGAGTGCAAATTGGATGAAAGTTATTCGAAAAGAACTAACAGATGGCACTGTAACATCAAGACAGGGTTGCCATTTCAAACATTTGTGATGGATTTTTTTAATTTCTATGTACTACTTAAAGTACGCGGGTCGTCAGGAGGTTATAAGCTAACGAAATTTTCCTGCAAATTGTAGCGATTTTGGACAAAAATCGCCCAACAACGACATTCGTAGTGCCAAGATAATGTTTTCTAATAATATAAATAATAATTTCTTCTTATAATATTTAT
This sequence comes from Spicauda simplicius, assembly GCA_949699795.1. NCBI lineage: Eukaryota > Metazoa > Arthropoda > Insecta > Lepidoptera > Hesperiidae > Spicauda > Spicauda simplicius. Next base: position 20,466,185 of record OX453060.1, on the reverse strand, counting down.
ATGCCACCACAAATTATCGCCATCGCCCAGGGTTGACTGGCAGAGAATGCCATTAGGCATTAAGTTCACCCTTGTAACCCTTAGTTGATGGTGTTTCAAAAGTTTAAATAAATAAAATAAATAAATGTTTCGAGGCTGAACGGTAAGAATTTGTTTGATTAGAGGTCGAACCTTTGACATTTCACGTTCAATGATGGCACTCACTCCGGTGACCTCTATGGAGAATCGTGCTCTATTTGGCTTAGATATAATACACGTTACGTAGACGGATTTACGTACTTAATGAGGCTCCATTTCTAATCGTTGCCTTTTTTATTTTACGAGGGGGAAACTTTCGAAAGGTACCCGACGCCGTGGGAGCGACGCGGGTTATATGGGATTCTTACCGCACTAAAACCTCCCCGGTGACCGTCCTCAGCGCTGCGTGGGGGACTCCGGGATCTCCAACGGAACACAACCGGAGTTCTCCGAGCGCGATGCCTGTTTCAGGCTCCTCCCCGGTGAGCGAACACGCTCAATGCACCTTCTCTTAGTTACGGTCCTTCCCGGAGTCGCTTGGCTGGACGGCTTGAACTCCCAGTCTAGCCGCCCACGACCCCGAAAGCCCCTTTTAGTCGCCTCGTACGACAGGCAGAGGTAACCTTATTCTGGTCCCGGGACTACAGGGACATTCTAATCGTTACCTGCAAGTGTTTTGTTATAAAACGTTTACGTTCATAACAGAATGAAATGTAGAGGAATAATGTTGTATAAAACTTAATTTATTCAAATCAGTAAAAGACCGATAAGTTCTTCAACACCCACTGGTGTAAAATATTAACATCGAAATGACCATACTTGACATGTAGAAACAACTCTTCATTATTTATGACTCAATACATTATATTTCTGTATTTCAAACACACGTTTCCACGGGAACATCAGAAGCAGTTAGGTGAAACGTACATACATAGGAATGTTGTAAAAACTACACTTTTCCTAAGAGAGACGGCGTGAGATACTAGACAGGTTTCTTGTAAGTCAAGAGAAACATAGACTTTCTATGGTATGAATAATTAAGATTACATGTTTAGACAGCTAACTTTCGTGTCATCTGAATTGGCGTTTAGTTTCATTTGATGTAATAAAAAAGTTATACACAGTACGACCTGAGAGCGGTTCTCGTTAGAAGCTGGTTAACAAAAGTTAAGTCGCATATCATTGTGAAAATATACAAACAGGCAGGCTATCTGTGAATATCGTTATTGTATGAATATGAACATATTAAAGGTGTAATCTTTTATGTCTTTCGCCACAATAGGGGAGAAAGCTAAAACATTCTATTCTAGTACAATATCACCGTGATCTGTGCAAGGATATCAAAGCTTCAGATAATTTATTCGTTTATAGATCTCTTTTTAATGACTAGACATCGGATGATACGTACTATCAAAATGCTTAATTATGCACAATAAAATGATGAAATATGCACCAAAATGGTTGAATATACACTATGAAACATCTCTTTTTTGGTCGTCAAACTTGAATCAGTATAGGTACATTTACCTTATTTTTTATTTTTGGTCGTCAAGCGAACTATTTTGTCCAAAAGTAGGTAATGAAAAAGTGCAAAAATTATGCAAAAACGCTTAAAACTGTCATTGAATATTGCATTGGATATTTGCATATGCAAATGCATATCATCCGATGTCTTATAATGACTGTCAAATCTTACTAATACTATAAATGCGAAATTTTGTGAGGATGCATGTATGTTAATTATTTACGTATACTACATAACTACTGGACGGATTTCGTTGAAATTCGGAACACAAATAGTTAGATTGACATATTAGAAAATCGATACCGTGGTAAATATGATCGAAACGGGCGAAACCGCAGAATTAACCGAGTGTTATGTACATATACAACTTGACCCGGCGAACTCCGTTCCGCCTAATACTCAAAATTATAAGTGTTTCTCTACTATATTATACATATGTAACCTTCCTCTAGAATCACTCTATCTATTTAAAAAACTGAAATATCCGTAGCATAGTTTTAAAGATCTAAGCATACATAGGGACAGACAGCGGGAAGCGACTTTGTTTTATACTATATAGTGACATATTCGTCTATTTTGTATGTATTAAAATTAATTTAATTTGTTTCTTTTATTCCAGAATGAAGATGGCGTTACTATGGTGTATAGTGGCGTGTGCGATCGCGGCTGCGCGGGCGCAGTCCAACTACGACTCGCAGGCCAACAATATCGAGTACCAGGGCGAAGGGCTGCCAGAGCAGACCGTTTTGGATGGAAAGGTGACATTTAATATACTTGTCTTTGCTGGGTTCCCATGTAAAGTTTGAATAAGATTATTACCATGTAGCTAGAAATTTCATTCAATTACATACGAAAGTTTGTGAGCGTATATACCTATGTGTTTGTTACTCTTTGACGCAAAAATACTGGTCGAATTTCGCTGAAATTTGGTAAACAGATTATAACCTAGGATAACATAAAGGATTCATGAAATTTAATAGGTACTGTAGTAGACGTTACCGAAGGCGGGCGAAGCCGCGGAAATGACCTGCTATGTAATAATTTAATTATCTAATGAGCAGGTACATGATCTAGTCATTCACCTAAATTTTAATCTTTTATATTGGCAAACTTCAGATTAAGATAATCAAAGTGAAAAAGAATGTTTCTCGCATCTCACATCTTAGCTAGCAATACAACAGTTGGAACGGATAGCATTCAATAATAAATTAAGCTGGCCGCAACATTGTAAGCGTTTAATTGAACCCGTGTACTGATAGTTCTTTCATTACCATAGGATATCGTGGGCGTGACACGTGTCTGCTGTTTAATATTGTAAGGGAATAGAGCATTTATGCGTAAAGTAGAAAATGGGCAAAAATACGCTATGTCTACATTAAGAAAACCTTATTAAATCACTACATAATATAAAATATAGTCACTTCGCGCTGTCTGTCCCTATGTACGTTTAGATCTTTGAAACTACGCTACGGATTTTAATGCAATTTTTTAAAATAGATAGAGTGATTCAAGAGGAAGGTTTTTATGTATAATACATGCTTAAGATAGTGGAGGAACACTGAAAATTTTTGATTTTTGACTTTTAGGCTGAATGAAGTTCACCAGGCCAACTAGTTTATTTTGTAAATGAGAAAGTTTCTGCAGGTGTATGTACGTTTATTACTTTTTCAAGCAAAATGTACTAGTTTGATTTTGCTGAAATTTGGTACAGAGATAGTTTATGGTCTAGATAAAAACATAGAATACTCATTACCGTAATGTACGTGACTAAAGTAGGCAAAGCCGTGGGGATAACCTAGTGTCAAATAATATACTAGGAAAATGACCTGTAAATGTGGTTTTCCCGTCGCATAAACATTCGCCCATCTCTATTTTCGTAGTAATAATTATGCAATACATTTCTACATGACGTCATATTTATTCTCTGTGGTGGTGTAGCACGAACCTCCCAGTTCGCATTTGTTGAAATGCCTATAATTTTGTGGGGTGTTATAATCTGTGGTATCTGCCTTAGCTTACGTCAGCTGTGGTTAGAGTAAATCGTTCCATATTTAAATCTTTTTATTTTTAACCGACTTCCCAAAGGAAAGAGGTTATCTATTCGTCACGTATTTTTTTTTTTTATTTATATAACCTTTGATGTATTTGTATGCATTCGATTTTTAAATTATGGCACTGTTGCTGTTTTTTTTATTTCATATTCATCCGTTCAATGGTTCTTCTTTTCATATTTCGCTAGTTATTTATAGTTTAAATAGTAGGTAAACTTGTTATTTTTCTTAATAACTTTGCAGTATTCTGCACGACCATGCATTGTTAACCAATATTGTTACGAGATATTGTTATGAAAATAAGGTTCCGTTCAAACGAACGCGAATTTTGAGTTAACAGCGTTATGCGTCCTTTTTAAAATATTATTATTTAGGGATAGTAACCAATTAACCTATCTATTTATTAACCTATTTATTTATTCCTTACCTATTGTTTTGTAGCATTTTTAGCAATAATGATTTCTATTTTAGATTAGCAGCTTATAATAATGCAAAAAGAAGATAAATAAAAAAAGTTATTAGTTCAACACTGACAACCACTATATAATATATATAGTTTTAACTTATTTTGTACATTCAGAAGCTGATAGGCAGTCAGTCCGTTAGGCCCGATCAGTGCATCGGGCATTTGCGATAGCCCGACTGCATAGGCCCGATAGCATGCGTGCAACCCAGACAGCCGCGGGCAGCAATTAGCTGCATGGATTTATAGCGACAGTCGCGATACGCCTCACGATAATACTTATTCAACGTAATGCAAATTCTATATTTTTTGATCGAGGTACATTAGGCTGTTTGCAGATGAAGCGTGTTTAGCATTCCAGTAAAATTTAACGAGACTAGAAGTGGATTTTTTAAACGAGATCTAAGGTTATAAAATGTTTCACTTGTATTCAATATATTGTATGTGTGTGCGTGTGTGTATAAGTATACGTATTCACGTATACACACTCATACATGTTAATTTGTACCTGACTGAGTGACTTTAATTGAGGGAGATTACGATTTAATATAGGTACTGACGTAGAAATTCATTTAAAGTGTATTTACTTACCTAAAATGTACCTAACCTAAAATGTATGTAGTATTAAGATCTTAAGATCCTGTCAAAAGATTCCTGGACCATTTTTTCATACTTTAACCTAACGATAAGGCAGATGGAAAGTAGTCACCGTCGCCTATGTACATTCGCAACACTAGTAGGCTTTGACGGAGAGCTCTTTTCGCACCTTTCTTGAAGAACCCCATGTCATAGCGCTCCGGGAATACCTTAGGAACCTTTGCTTATGTTATTTTTTGTTGACAGATCACAAAACTAGATTCTCTGAGTCCAGTTATCTTCTTAAACCGGACAAGAGCGTCGCTGAACTGCGCCGCTGGATCAATGCAGGTGAGTATTTTTAAATTATAAGGGGAGAGCTGTACGAAAGTATCCTTTATTATAGACGAGAAAAAATCTTTAACTAGGAGGACGTTTTTTAATACTATGCATTTAAATATTTATTCAATAATGCTCTACAGCTTAGACTTGTAACGCCATCTCTCATCGAAATGGCGGAAAGTTTCCAAAGTTGTTTTAAAGTGATAATAGATGGCGTTATTTTCAAAAGCTTTAATTTCCTCTATTTACAGATGGATCTGAAATTTAACGAGAAATTCTTCGGAAAAATCTATGCGGACTTCGACAGGAATTCCGCGTGTCAGGTGGTGGGAAAGGGAGCCACCTCGTATAAAATGGAGCTGCCGCTAAAGGGATGCGGGACCAGACAGGTATTCTGGTCTTTCTTATATTAAAACTACGGTGGTTTGACACCGAACTCCAAAAGCCGGATACTTTTGATTAATATTATAGCTCTGGTTTCGACTTCGAGCTTAGTAAATCATCCAAATCATCCGCGATTTTTTGTTAAAAGAAACATAGAAGTAATATTTATTAATATCTATATTTATTAAGCTAAAATTTATGAGGTTGATTTACATTTTTTATTATTTTGTGCATTTTATTATTTTTGTTAAAAGTTTCTTACCAGTTGTCTTTCCTGCCTCTGACTTTGCTCGGATTTTGCAACCCTGGAAGCACCCTTTAGTCGCCTCTTACGACAGGCAGATGCCGTAGCCCTATTCAAATCCCGGACCTACAGGGACGGTTAGGTTACACTAGTGTTAAGCGTTGCTGTGCTCTGGTTTGAAAGGTGTAATAAGACAAACACCTGAGACGTTTAAACTTATTCCTCAGTGGGTACAATTGGATTTGACTGTGTTATCTGTTGAAAATAGGTGTCCATTTTTCTACTCTGTCCCAGTCTACTTGTCTATTATAAAACACCTCTAGTCCCTCGTTTAATTCTGTTTACTGTAAACTGTTAACTTCTGTCAACGGTGGTTTAATTTGTTAATCAGTTGACACATACATATATTATATACACATACATACATATGTATTACATATATCAGTTGGCATAAACAGCGTCGGCTAAACTATATATCAGGCTTAAGGTTATTTTGTTCACAGGATCCTCTAAGGGTGTTCACCAACAACGTGGTGGTGCGCTTCCACCCCGGGCTGGAGATGGACGGCGACGAGGTGATCACCATCGTGTGCCGATACCCCCCGCCCATCGTGCCGAAGCCGGTCTTCAACTCTTTCGTTGCTAAGTAAGTCGCCTGCTAACTTCGATCCTCATCATTTTTTTTTATAAGATTGAAGTAGCAAAGGAGCGTGCAGTCCACCTGTGGTTAAGTGGTCACTGCCGCCCTGCGACATCTGCAAACAACTTCATATAGAACATGAGGTTCTATCTAAAGTCAATCACAGATTCGTTGCTACTCCCGAGGACTAAGATGGTCGCCTCATATAAAAGTGTGCGGGCAACCACATTCTGCCATATAAACGCAATAACTGCTTTACGCTAGAAATAGGTGTTGCGGTGATACTTCCCCGGGCGGACTACACTGGTTCTATCACCTATAAAAAATATTATTCGTGCAGTTAATTGTTGGGAAATGTAGGTACACAGTATTTATTGTTATTTTTAAAATCGCGAAACTTGTCTATTTAAATTATATTAGTACTATTATTGCTTAATAAATTAGTAACGCCTTCTCCATAACTTTTCGTATTCACCAAAACATTAATAGTTACTAACCCAAAACATTACCTTATCTACAGATCTATAATTAAGTTGGCTACAGCCTCGGTGGTCGTGGCGCGTAAAACTAATTAAATGGATAACACTACCGACTTATTTGTAATTGCCGGATCAACTTCCTTTCTTGTTTCTTGACCCGAATCTTAATATTACGCATTAAAGCTTTGGAATTGTGTACCTTTATTAGTGGTATAAAACAAAATTACGTCGTGACGTCTAATCAAAAGCCACACACAAATAAAAAAGCGAAGTTATGATTTGCTTAATTTTATTCTTATTTTTATTAAAAACTAGATGTACCTGCGCGCGTTGCTACGCCATCACAAAAAATACACCAGAAACCTTCGCGAGCTCATGAATAACAACTTTGCAAGATCATCACATGATCAAATGAATAGTTTACGATTCAATAGAGGACATACAGACAAATATTCATTTTTATAAAGAAGATAAATTGAATATTTTTACGGTTGATACTCGTCCTGTTATATATGTACCTATACGCAGGACTATAGGCAGGAAAACATTTTGTGTCGACAAATATTTCGTCCACTCTCTCGACGAAATATTTAAATTTGGCAGAAATTGACTTATATCTTGCCGAATAAGGTATAACAATATTAATTGTTTAACGTTAACCCACTTTTATTAATATATCATTTATTTTGTTTGTTATGAAAGTAACTAGATCGTAAACATATAACTTTAAGTCACGCCTACGCCCGATATTATAATGTTTTTATGTTTTGATTTCTTAGCAAGTGAATTATGTAATTCTTTATGAGAAATAAAGTTCATCTTAAACTATATTATTCGAATATAAGTTCGGATCTACTTGAAATATCCCACATGCTATGTCTATTTCCAGACCAGAGTTGGGTCCGCTGCCAGCAAAAGCGCCGTTAGCGGGCACCCATATCCTGATGATCATTTGCGCTATCCTCTTCCTGACGCTGCTACTCCTGGGTCTTGGAGTATCATACCTGTGTCTGAGAAGACGAGCGCTTCCAGCTCCAAGGAGGCTGATTGATGATTCCTCTGCGTCTATCATTAGCAGAGAAAGTATACAAGGTAAGTTAAATTCTTAACAGAAATTTCTTGATGTCTATGAAAAATGTGTTGATCGCAGATCTCAACAAAATATAACGTTCGCAGAAATGGTTATAAACACGTTATCTTTGACGGATAGAATACTAAACTTAAGTTACAGAGAATTTATTGAATTCAACAAAAAATCGTGTTCAATACGAACAGATATGTTCTATATTATTTTTATACGTATTTAACATTTTCTATGTCACTTAAAAAATAAAATAAAAACAATAGAACACATGGGCGCACCACTTGTAGCTGGACAATAAGAACAAAGTAATTGAAATAAAATATTAAAAATCTATAAAATAATGATTTTAGCGCCATCTATCGTTACAAATGATTTATTATTCCCTATCAAAGTGGCGTCACGTACATGAAAAGTTATTGAAATCCTTTTCACTTGAAAAATAATTAAAGCGCTTATGAAACGCTTCAATAAATAAAAAAATGCTATACTATATTCCAATATATATTTAACAATTACGTTACTGACTACTAGGAATCACATTTTTTATTTAATGTAAAAATGCTGTATAATTTAATGTAGGTATATTTTACAATTACGTTACTAACTACCAGGAATCACAAGCTATTCACAGGCATAATTATTATTTCTTATCACAGAGGTGAAGATCCCGCGCGCCCACCCTGTGTACCCGCCGGCCGCGGAGAGCGCGAGCGTGGCGTCCGACACCATACCGTCCGACTACCCGTCGGAGACGCCCAGCGAGGCGGAGCAGGCCCACATCAACCAGGGTTTCATGATCGATGAATACCATAGTGAAGGTATGAAATGTCTTTATTTTGTCTAGGCTTACGGGGGCACTTACAAATTGTCACTTACATTTTTTTAACACTACCACCGGGAAGATCCGGCAAGAAACTCAGCGGGTTTGTCTTTTTCTTATATCCATTTTTTTTTAATATAATTACAATCATGTTTTTTACATGGTAATGAAAGTTAGCTCCAGTATCTTGCCTTATGAATAAGTTATGTGAAAGGACTCGTATGATGTTAGACATGTAGTAAGATTGAGATAGTTAACGAAGTCTACCTGATGTTATGAGGTCATTACTGCTTATTGGCATCTGTGGCCATTACATAATACGTTTTGCTACTCCCAAAGACTAAGATTGTCGAACTTCGTCAAAGGAAGACTAAATATGAAAGTGAGTCGGCAATAGTTACCGTACCACTGAAATGTAAGAACTTTTTTATCCAGAAATAAGTGTGGCTTTGGTACCTGGTACCTGGGAATCACGTGGAAGGGAAACATAGTAAATGTTAAGTAGGGTTCAATGTGATGTCTTACATAAAATACTGTGTAATAAATAATTTAATGAGATAAACCTGTGTTTGCTTTTTTAACATTTTCATTTCGCGTACATATCCTGACGACCCGCGTGGATTAGCGGTTACCATACCGGTCTGACGTGCAATGGGTACCGGTTTGGATTCCCGGCAAGAAACGATAAACAAGATTTCATTTGATTTGCAAATGTTCTATTAGAAAAAGCAGATCACTTTTCTTCCCATAACAATTAAATATTAATAATAAATAGTTTTTTTTCCACAATAAACAAGATTTGAATGTGATTTCCTAAGGTTACGGCGAGTCTCACGAGACGAGCGCGGCGGCGGCGCGGCTGGCGGGCGCAGCGCCGGCGTTCGACGTGCGCGTGCGCGTGCAGCGCCCGCCCGCGCCGCCCTCGCCGCAGTCCACGCTCACCGCCACTGAGGTGGACGGCGGGAGCATGAGGTTAGCCTGATAGCTTACTAGTTTTCTTATACTGTGGTTTGGTTTAGGTAACGTTAGGTGTTCAGACGATTGTGTGATCGGGGGGTGTCCTTTAATCGGTAAACCTCTTTTACATGGTACTTTTTTATATTACGGTTGTAGGAAACGAACATGTATTCTATCTAATGGTAAGTAGTAGCCACCCGTGTACACGTATTATCAACCCCAGATAAAATGGTTGGCCACAGATAGTTTGCTACCCTTGAGTAAGTAAGTTTGAAACACCTTTTTTTACGAGGGGGAAACCTTCAAAAGGTCCCGACGTCGTGGGAGCGATGCGGGTTATGTGAGATTTTTACCGCACCAAAACCCCGGCCGTTCTCAGCACTGCTTGGAGGACTCCGGGATGTCCAACGGAACACAGCCGGAGACCTTCAAGCGCGATTCCCCTTTCGGGCTCTTCCCTGATGGGCGTGAAACGCTCACCGCACCTTCTGGTCTTTACGGCGTCATGCGACCATACATGCCGCCGTCCTTCCCGGGGTCGCTTGGCCGGACGGTTCGGGCTCCCATTCGCACGCAACCCCGGAAGCCCCTTTTAGCCCTATTCTGGTCCCGGACAAAGGAACAGGAACAAAGTTGGAAATACCAAATACCAAAACATTGCAACGCGTAATACTGCTATTGTAACGTAGAAACAGGAGTAACGGTAGTGTTCATGGAGTCGAATCACAATTGGTTGTATCACTACAAACGTTCGCTAGATAACATTTCCTATTAAACTCCGTCCAGACACATGAGCCTCCACTCGGAGGCCGAGCGGCAGACGTCGGTGCGCACGGCGTCGCCGGCCGCGCTGCCGCTGCCCGCGCGCGCCGCGCACGCGCCGCCGCCCGCGCGCCCGCCGCGCCCCGCCGCTCTCTACTCCGAGGTCAGCAGGGACCGACAGGTACGCCAGGTCGCGTTCCAGATGACGCTCACCAAGCCCCAAACGCCCAAAACGTCGTTCCACAAGACGATCGCGGTCGTTGTGGTCGCGGCGAATACGTCACTCATGACGTCACGACTTACGCGACGCTCACGACGACCCAGCTAATAAGGTGGGTCGAAGTGATCGTTCCAGTAGAGAATACGTCAGTGAAGTTGACAAGCTAATGGAACGGGAAAAACTGCGGTCATGAGTGTGCGCTTTGTGATCGTGTAATGGAACGCACCCACGGTGAAGTGGTTTTTTTTATCTGACTGTAATAACAAACGAGCATGCAGTCCACCTGATGGTAAGTGGTCACTGCCATGGACATCTGTAATCAACTATATACTGAACATGGGTTCCATCTGAAATCATAGGTGCGTTGCTACTCCCGAAGACTTTGATGGTCGCCTCATGTGAAAGTGTGCCGGCGACCACAGAAACGCAAGAAATGCTTCACGCTAAAAATAGGTGTGGCGATGTTATTGAAGTATGACAAGTTATTGAAGTTAGCAAGGATCGTCAAGTAACAGCGTCAGTGTGTTGACACAAGCAGTAGATAAACGAAAAGGCAGGAAACTGATCAGGTACCTGAAAGTCGGTCAACAGGGGCTCGTGCACACGTTCAAGTTTAGATGGGACCGTCAGATAATTGATGGAAAAACGTAACGATGGCATACAGGAAAAAATGTTGCGATCAGCAGGAACCTACGGGTAACTTATGGAGTTTTGAGTAACAAACCAATAGAGTATCGCGGAATTGCAATTCACATCGGACGTCGTTTCACACAGAGTCATATGAACAAGGGTAATAAGGGTATTTTTATCTTCATAAAGAAGAGTTTTGAATTATATTCTGCATTTAAGCAATGGAAATCTTGCACATCATGCCAAACCAAAAAAACTAACTTACAATTGCACAAAACATTTTATTCATTTTTTATGTTTAATTAATATATTTACCTTTTCGTGCATTTGACAAAGTAGCCATGGTTGAAAAAATAAGAACATGAGAGAGAAATTTCTTAATTATCATTTTTATTTTCATTAATAATCTTCATACTTAATGTGATTACCACAATCACTGTGTTATTCGACTAATATTCACAAAACATCATATGTGTTAACATTGCACCGGCATCACCTAGCACCCATTAACCCCACGTTTGGGCAACCAGGAGTGGGCGAGGCGGCCGCGCTCCATCGTGTCACTCAACACCGAGATGACCGACACCCACTCGGTCACCGAGGTCACCGACAGGTCGCATGCCCGGATGTTCCATATCAAGGTGACCAATCATCCATACACTTAGAAACACAATCCATTCATTTGTTTACCTACTGTAACCGAATGTGTTTTTCATTGGACCTATTTATGCAAAACAGAATCAGCCCACACAAATAGTTTTGAGAAAAAGCCATTTTTGTCAAAATTTTGTATACTGTATAAATTTGAGTTATTTTTAATAAAATCTATTTACAATGTTGCACAAAATAATTTGTTCTATGTATACAAATATGATATTACGAGGAAAACTCGTTGGTTCCTTTTTGCAAAAGTTGGTACAATTACAGATTCATATTGTTAATAAAATGTTATAAAATATCACTTAAAAATAATAATGGCATTGCATGATTAAATAGACTGTTTAATACGCCAAATAATTCCTTGCAATTTTTTATTTGCCTTTAATTTGTCATTGCTTCTTGCCATAGCGAGTGGCGACGATTATTTAATTGTGTCCAATAAAATTAAAGTAAATCCTTTTTAAAAAGTGATCAGAAACTCAATTCAATTCCTTGCATTAGGAGTCTATTTGAATACTTCATCTGTGTTACATTATTTTCAAACATTGTTAACAAAATTGCACTTTGTAACGAAACGTAAACATAAACCTATATCTAACGTTTCTATCTATCTAGATATCTATCTAGATAGAAACGTTAAACAAAAAAGATATATATTTATAATAGAAAGTTATTATAATTGATGCTTTCAATTTTTATACTGCTGTTTCCATCACACGATCGATTGGAAAATTCATATTGATAATATCTTTTTTATATCAGAAACCGCCCCCGCCACCTCCCATCATGACAGAGCGTCTGCAGACCGAGGAGCAGGAGACGCTGATGGAGAGCCTCGAACCGATCCCTGAGACACCTATCATGCCGGCCAGGTGAGATATTTTAAAAACTTTTATATATCGCACATTGAGAAAGAAAGCGACTAAATTTCTTTTTTTATCAGATTATAGTAGCTACCGACTATGCAGTTCACCTGATGGTAAGTGATCGCCTCCCATGGAAATTTGTAAGCAACTTCATACAGAACATGGGGTTCTATCTGAAATCAATCATAGATGCTTAGCTACTTTCGAGGACTATGATGGTCGCCTCATGTAAAAGTGTGCCGGTAACCACACCCTTCCATCGAAACGCAAAACTTCACGCTAGAAATAGGTCTTTTTCTTGAGTCTAGCGACTTTTTTCGATTTTCATCTCATTGCGTAGAAATCTTTCACCTTACGAACTCGCGATTTTCAGAAAACCTGAAATAACATCGCACGTGGTCGACGACGTGTTCCTGCGCACGATCACGGAGAAGAAGACGATAGAAGACATCGAGCGCCACAAGCGGCTGGTGACGGAGTACCGGCAGGTGCCGCCGCCGCCGCCGCAGTTCGACGTGACCATCCGCAACCACACGCTGCCGGACGCGCAGTGGGAGAACTTCTCCGACATCAGCAGCGCGTCCGGGATGACGCTCACGCCGAAGATGGAGAGGGTGCCGCTGTCGCTGCCGCCGCAGAAGTTTATCGGTACGTCTCTTTTTGTTTAGTTTATCTGATTGAAGTAGCAAAGCTTGCAGTCCACCTGGTGGTAAGTGGACACTACCGCCCATGGATATTTGTAAGCAACTTCATATAGAAATATTTGTAATTGTTTAAAAATGGAATTATTTTAAATTTGCGTGTAATTTGATTGGAAATTTAATTGATAAATTTTTATAGGTTTGTTAATTTAAATTCTAATGTAATGCGATTGTTTTGTATTTAAAAAAAGATTTGTACTGTACTTACTTTTAATGAATAACGTGATATTTATGGGGCATGTTTTCTGAAATAAATCATTAGTATTATTATTATAGGACATGGGTCTATCTGAAGTCAATCTTAGATACGTTACTTCCGAGGACTATGATGGTCGCCTCATGTGAAAGTGTGCCGGCAACAACACCCTTCTATCGAAACGCAAGAAATGCTCCACGCGAGAAATAGGTGTGGCGGTGGTGCTTCTTCGGTCGAACTACACTGGTTCTACCACTTTCAAATCTTTAATCGATTTTCTAATTATATAGGCAAAGGCGGCCCCGACCTGTTCTCCCCCGAGCTCATCAAGCAGACGGGCGCGGTGTACCAGCCAGCCTACCCTCCGGCCAGCGACCTGCCGCTCCTCCCCGAGCTGCCGCCCGCCAGGAACCCGCTGTACCGGGAGGAAGACGACGAGGACATCCCGGAGCCGACCCCCGCTCCCCCTGTACCGCAGAATTGGAGCGTGTTGACACGAGTGCTGAAGACCGAAGCACAGGATGAGGTTCGTGGCCTTTAATTCTCTCATTCTAAAAGTAGACCGGTGCCCAGCTGTGGGACAATAATGGGTTAAGGACGTTACAATTGTACCATTTAACTGTATCGTCATTTGTATGTACAAGTTCAGATCCGAATGAATAAAATTGTTTTGTTGAAATAATCAATCAACCGCTCAGGGCATGAGTAGAATTTACAGCCCAACCAGTTAAAAAATATCGGTGAAAAATAGGTTGCCAACCTTACTTAACCTTAAACAGCTATGTTTATGGAAATTAATGAACGAAAAAGATCATCAAATCTAAATATTTTCATCGAGTTCCAAATTACGACTCTAATGAAGTTTCACATAAAAAATAGTAATAAGGACTGGTCATAGAAATGAAAACTTAAAAATATAACGTATGGAGATATATCTATGTACATAATATACATATAGCTCATGGAAAGGTGACGATGAGCGAGCAAAAGTGCCACGACTTTTGCTCGCTCTAAAAGTGACCAACGCGCCTAAATAAGTGTTCTCTTAACTCATTTCACAGGTTCTACTGGAGACGGAGCGCTCATTCCGTCTGACCCGCGAGGAGCGTCTCCGCTGGCGCGAGCTCATCACGCACGAGAGCACGCTGCGCCGCGAGCTGGCGCGCAGCTCCACGCGGGAGGACTTCACCCGCGTGGCACACGACCACCGCTTCGCGCCGCTATACACGCCACCGAAATGGGAGGTCATCATACGAATCCTCGCGCCACCACCTGATAAACCCAAGGTTTGTGACACCTCTTGACTGTTTGATTCGCGAGTAGTGTTTCCGCTGGTGCGAGTTCATCATGTAGAGCACGCTCCGTTGCGAGCTCGCGCGCAGCTTCACGCGGAAAGACTACATCCGCCGTTGTATATATCTCCGAAATGGCAGGTCATCATACGGATCCTGGCGCCACCACCTGATAAACCCAAGGTTTGTAACATTCTTGTCTGCCTGTGTTTGATTCGCGAGTAGCGTCTTCGCTAGTGCGAGCTCATCATGCACGGAAGCACGCTCCGTAACGAGCTCGCGTGCAGCTCCATGCGGGAGGACTTCACCTGCGTCGCTCACGACTACCGCTTCGCGCCGCTCTATACACCACCGAAATGGAAGGTTATCATACGGATTCTGGCGCCGCCACCGGATAAGCCCAAAATTTGTAACTTATCCGACTGCAATGCTGTTTTTCGAGTGTATGTATGTTTGATGTATTTCTTTGACTCGCGTTACAACCCATTTTTTATGACCGATAAGGGCCTATGACATATTGAAATCATCAAATATTTTAGTTTTAGCAGTCGAGTTTCACAAACTTTCACATTTATAATATTAGTAGAATAGTATAAACGACACGTTAGAATTAGCCCGTTATATTTATTCCACCATTTGCCACCAGAACCGCTACCGCAAGAAGACGGAGTGGGACTCGCGGTCGCGGCGCAGCTCGCTGCCGACGCTGTACGAGTACGACAGCGACGCGGCGTCGCTCCGCGAGCCGCAGCGCTCGCGCCGCTCCTCCTACCGCAGCGACCACGTCGATATGAGGTCAGTACGTCCGCAAACCGCTGCCGTAAGAAGACGGAGTGGGACTCCCGGTCGCGGCGCAGCTCGCTGCCGACGCTGTACGAGTACGACAGCGACGCGGCGTCGCTCCGCGAGCCGCAGCGCTCGCGCCGCTCCTCCTACCGCAGCGACCACGTCGATATGAGGTCAGTACGTCCGCAAACCGCTGCCGTAAGAAGACGGAGTGGGACTCCCGGTCGCGGCGCAGCTCGCTGCCGACGCTGTACGAGTACGACAGCGACGCGGCGTCGCTCCGCGAGCCGCAGCGCTCGCGCCGCTCCTCCTACCGCAGCGACCACGTCGATATGAGGTCAGTACGTCCGCAAACCGCTGCCGTAAGAAGACGGAGTGGGACTCCCGGTCGCGGCGCAGCTCGCTGCCGACGCTGTACGAGTACGACAGCGACGCGGCGTCGCTCCGCGAGCCGCAGCGCTCGCGCCGCTCCTCCTACCGCAGCGACCACGTCGATATGAGGTCAGTACGTCCGCAAACCGCTGCCGTAAGAAGACGGAGTGGGACTCCCGGTCGCGGCGCAGCTCGCTGCCGACGCTGTACGAGTACGACAGCGACGCGGCGTCGCTCCGCGAGCCGCAGCGCTCGCGCCGCTCCTCCTACCGCAGCGACCACGTCGATATGAGGTCAGTACGTCCGCAAACCGCTGCCGTAAGAAGACGGAGTGGGACTCCCGGTCGCGGCGCAGCTCGCTGCCGACGCTGTACGAGTACGACAGCGACGCGGCGTCGCTCCGCGAGCCGCAGCGCTCGCGCCGCTCCTCCTACCGCAGCGACCACGTCGATATGAGGTCAGTACGTCCGCAAACCGCTGCTGTAAGAAGACGGAGTGAGACTCCCGGTCCGGATCAGAACTGGATCGCTTTTTAATATGTAAGACTGAAATATATGACGACTTGACGACCCGCGTGGCGGAGCGGTTACCATACCGGTCTGAAGCGCATTGGGTTCCGGGTTCGATTCCCGACCAGACAGGTATCTGAATGATGAGTCTAGATTCATGTTCTGGGTCTGGGTGTTTGTGTGTAAAATCCTAGTGTGGGGCTATGAGTGTAGAAAGCGTGTGTAAAACGAACAAATTTCATCTAGTTCTAATAGAATATCTACTTAAAAAAAAAATTGGAAAAAAAAATCTCAGAAATATGTGTGTCAATTTCGCGATAATATAAGATTGAAATCATGGATTGAATCACCAATCCACTACATCTCCATCACCAGGACTCTTCTTCTTCTTCTAGCATGATTTATTAACAAACATCGATGCATCCATACTCCCAAACTTTCACCATTGTCATATAAGCACGATATAAAGAATATCTATGACTATGATTATAGTAATTTAACAACAAATTAATGACGCGAATATCGTGATTCTTCACATATTAAGTACGTACGTATTATTATGTGATACAACTGGTACATCCCGATTTGGGGCGAGTGCCAGAAGACACTCACAAAACCCAAAACGCCCAAAACGTCGTTCCACAAGAGGACCGCGGTCGTTGTGGTCGCGGCGATTACGTCACTCATGACGTCAAGACTTACGCCCACGCGAAGCTCACGACGACCTATCTAATAAGTCGAAGTGATTGTCCCACTAGAGATTATGTCAGTAACGCTCACAAGCTAGTGGAACGGGAAAAACTGCGTCGTGAGCGTGAGCTTTGTGAACGTCTAATGGAACACACTTATAGAAGCTTATACGAGTGTTAACTTTCCATCGTTAATATTGCAGGTCGATGTCAGAGATGATGGTGGACTACGCGCGCGAGCAGGCCGACACGCACTCCGAGGTGTCCGCCGGCACGCTGCTGGGCAGGTACTACGATGACGACAGCGACTCCGACCACCCTTACCCACAACACCCGTAAGTTATAAATAATATACACCTCTTTAAATGTAAAAATATGTAAAACGCTATTTATTTATTATTTATTTATTTGTTTACTACAATTAAAACTGTATAAAAGAAAACCAATTGGTTTAAAATTCTATCTTGCCTACTGACTTTTTCAGAATGTTTGGACACGCGCAGTGTGTGCGCCAAGTTAAAAACAATCAGGTCATAAAGCTTGTTCTATTTAGATATGTATATTCATTGATTTGTGTATGTATTGGTCAGAAGTGAAGATTTTTTTAAAGATTGAAGTAGCAAACGAACATGCGGATCTACTGATGTTTAGTCGTCGCTCTTTGGATTATGAGCCTGTAGTCAATTATAGATGTGCTACGTTGAAACTTGCCCTCTCAATCGGGAGGTTCGAGGATCAAACCCAGGCACACACCACTGATTTATGTGCGTATTAGAAATTAATTATCACTGCTTTTGATCAAGGAAAACATGGTGAGGAAACCTACTCACCCGAGCATAAAAAAAAAGTTCTCGGAGTTATGTGAAGTCCGCCAATTCGCACTTGGCCAGCGCGGTGGACTATGGCCTAAAAATCTCTCGTGCAGAGCAGTAAGACAATATTGTGTTGACGATATATTAAGGATTATGAATAATTCCTCCCCAGGTCGTGGTCCCGCCAGTCGCTGCAGCGCTCGGCGTCGCAGCCGTCGCTGGCGCGCTCCGCCGGCGAGCTGCTGGAGCGCTGGGCCGCGCCCGACGACGACCAGACGCCCACGCCCGGGCGACGGCTCAGAGGTAACAATCACAACTCACACCCTTTTTTTTATCTGATTGAAGTAGCAAACTAGCATGCAGTCCACCTGATGGTAAGTGGTCACATCCGCTCGTAGATATGTGTAAGCAACTTCAAACTCACACCCTTCTTTTAACTGATTGAAGTAGCTTACGAACCTACAGTGCGCCCGATGTTATGTAATTTTCAATTATCAACGTATTACTACTTTTGTCATTTTTGAATGACAATTGACCATATGTTGCCACAATTTGTGTTGATACAATTAAATTCATGGCTCAATGATTTTGACGTTTTTTTTAAATGTTAACCTTCTACCTCCTTAATCCTTGTCAGCAACAAGTATGGAAATCCTCGCCTCCTCTATTTTTATGAAATCATTTCAAAACACAAGGACTGACATAACAACAAGACTTTATAAAAAGAAAGAAAATATGCTGACATAAATTATATTATAAACTGATTCATTATTTACAGGTCCCCAAGGTGTCACCACCTTCACATCATCTGAAGTGCGCACCTTCCAGGCCTCGAGGGAGTGGCGTGAATAAATAACACAAACAATCGAAACAAACAATCACACCTGTACAATTATTTCCACATAGCCTTTAATTATGCAAAATATATTATATCGAACAATAAATTCTCTATCCAATATTATAATATTAAAATAAATAAAACATAATATTGTTTTAACTTCATAGTACAAGTTAATAAGCTTGAGAATAATTATCGATATGGAGTAAACTGTAGAAATATATTTGATGTATCAAAATCAGGAAATATACCGCTCATGCTGTCAGATGTTACTGCTGCTTACTGTAACGTTATGATCTGAAGTTTGTAGTAATGTAATTGTACCAACTACTTTTGTATAACGTATCCTAACCTAACCGAACCTAACCTAACACCGGTATATATACGGTATATGTATATTACGTTAGACGAAGGACATATACAAGTTTATGATAGTTTATGTTCACAGGTCAAAAATAACAGGTCACATGAGACATTTTCAAAAATATGAAAATGTCTCATGTGAATAAGTGCCTCATGTGTTGGCATTTCTTAGCGAACTATTTTATCAATCACTTCATTTAATATATGAAAAGGCGTTGGTCGTTATTGCCGTTCAATAAAATGTATTTCAATGGGTAAGTTTAATAAATTAACATCATATTTTAGCCATTTGTGGGGATACAAATAGAGAATACTCTCCTATTACTCCTTTATTATACCTGTCACCTGTATAAAAACCTCTGCTCTGCAGTACCTAGTTATTTGCCATCAACTAGACTGCGAGCGTGTATCTTGTATCTTTACATATAATTTATATCTATCTGCTTTATGATCTATAACACTGCCTTAGATATGTCATATTCTTGAATGTTTGAATTTACTTATTATTTTTCATAATTATGTACTAATAACTCTTGACTTTTATTTCTTAATATTTGTATCTAATTTTAGATATTATGGTTCCGTCCATTGTAACTAATATACCTGGTAATGTGACATAAAATAAAACTAGATTTAAGAAGTAAAATAACTTAGTTATAAAATAATGGTTTTATAAACTTACAGTTAACTAATATGCTGGTCAAGTATAAGTTTATTTCGAATATTTTTACGAAGTTGATACGTATATAACTTTATTAGTACTTACCACATTTACATATAGTTATATGTAGAGAATAATTTCATTTTGAGTACGAATGTAAAGATTTATCTTGTACAAAACTTGATTTCGGATAGATTCAAATCCACAAAATTCGTAGCATAAAACTAATATTGTGCCAAAATTATTTCTTTATTGCTTCAACTAACTTTTTTGTGGCTGGCAAATTCAGTACAAGTGTTACCATCTAGAAAAATAATCATAGTTCCACCCGTCATCACAATTTTGCTAATCTTCTTTCAAATGTCGCGATTTCGCGTACAAGTGATGTTATTTCCTGCCAGTGTTGTATTGAATTTAGTTGTAAATATTTTTAAATGAATGATTGTGAACCTAGCAGCCGAGGCAAGAGTCTGTAGATTGTAGATTTCTTGTAAAGTGTTATGATGGAAACGGTCTCGTGAGAGTGTTATCTTGCCTCGATTGCTATGTCAAGCGGGATTTAAGGGCAAAGGGTTGATGAAAATAAAAATGTGCTCAACTAATGGTTGTAATTAGAAAATTATTGAAGGTCGTTCATAAATTACGATTTTTTACGCAATAAAATGAAATTTATACAATAATTTTTTAGGTATAACGCGTCTTTTGGAAAAAATCGTTAAATATTGAACGGCCTTCGCTATATCATAAATATATAACAACATGATTTTGATTGCTTTTGTAAAGAGGAATTTAAAATCGTGAAAATCCTGTCATACTTAAAGTAACTCGGATAAATAATCGATCTATTAATTGTAAACGTTATTTGAATAACAGAGTGTCTCGATTTCACAAATATATACGCAGAAGCAATCACGTGGTGCTAAGGGACAAACGATATCTTTAATTTATAACACGAATATGTATACATACTGATCCATATTCTGTATTTTGATATTTTTTAATCAATATACGTACCTTAACATTTAAATTGTAGTTTTATTGAAGCAATGAGGGGTTGGTCTCAATAGGAGTCCAACACCAGGCAGACCATCGTAGAATGTAAAAGAGTGCTCGTGGCCTCGCCACTTATAATACGCAGAAAGATAGTATTGAAACTATCGCCAACCCCATGTCAGAAGAGTGTTGCAGATACTTACTCTGTTGGACTAGCGCCCCCAAGAGAGTCTTTGCCTCTGTCACGAGAGTTTGTCATCTGACATGATCCCTGGATACTTTTTGCCAGTTATTGACAGTAAGTTCTCGAACATCCTCGTCGGGACGCCGGAAACACTCATGCTAGGCACGGGGATTATTGTCAAAACCCCTATTAGAAGAGAGGGCTTCGTCCAGCAGTGGATTCATAAGTGTAAAGGATGGGTGGATTTTATTATAGCTTGCGTGAATGAAATCGCGGGTTCTGCTAGTAAACAAATATATACGACCGAGCATTTGGATTGTGGATATAATGGCTTTTAAGGTAGGTTTGCAGTAGTTCACTTTGTTATCTTGGGATATAAGTCATTCGACCGGTTGTTGAGTCGACTTTTGTAGTTAGTGAAGATTCTTGAGTCTTTTACTTTGATGTTTTGATTTCCAGAGCTTTGTGGATTTTAGCACGAGAAATAATAGAGCACCCGAGAAAAATATACGGGTAACAAATTTTAATGTTCTCGTCAAAATCTGATTGAACAAAAGATTGTAGGTCTATTTATTAATTCTCTGTAATATTTGAAGTAAACGTTGTGAACTTGGTTGATAGAGAATTATTTTGCACCTTTTTTCAAAAAAAGTTTTGTTTATATTTATTGGGTATTTTAAGTAGGTTTCATAAAAATTAAAATATTCTCAGATATTTAATAAGTTTATTTCAATGTTTCAAATGAGGATCTTACAAAAAAATTGATAAAATCCGAGTATCTACGCGGGTATACGGATGGCGCTAAAATTAATAAATTCGATGATTCGTTCCATTACATCATCATTTTACCTATAAATTTATCATCACATCAAAATATCAATCGATTCATGGATATGAAGAATGAATTTGTAATGAAGCTTTACAATTAAGATTATCAAAATCCTCACATAAAATCATCTAAAATGTGCGACATAAAATAAAGCTTTTAAGACAAAACTCACATGATCATACGTATACCATTATTAATTTAGAGGAAAATACACTTATGTAACAGTGAAGTCTATGAAAAACGTCCATCCAGAAATGGTCAACAGCATTACACCGATCAGCTAAAACAAGTTCTTTATCTATATTTTACAAATGTTATCAAGCTTTAGTAAAAATAAAAGTTATCGTCTAAGAGTTGCATTTCTCCGACTATATGTACATCTACATTAGAGAAACTTTAAACCGCTCTTTTGGAAATTTACACAATGATGTTAATTTTAGGCCTTAATGAGAATCTATCTACATGTGTATCTATATCAACCATTTTGGTTTTGTCTATCTACGATATGAGTAAGTCGACAGGTCCCTTTTGTCAGTATTTGGCATATCTTCTCACACGCTAGCGTAGTTTGGCATCCTAATCTACGTTCTTCAATCCGTGTATCACTACTAGCTCCCTATCGAGCCTTATATTTTAAGGTTTCTCAACAGTCACTTCTTTCACCACTTTGTCGATTACTTTTGAATACACTTCACTATCTACTTTTATTTGGATTCACTACTATCTACCATTCCACACGGTATCATGTAGTGAACACTTGTCTGTTACCACATTTCTTAAGTGTTTTTATTTTAGATTTGGCTGATGGAACCGCAAGACTGCCGTCTTCTGGTCACTTGTTTCCAAAACCTTTTGTCGAATTGTTTCTCCTGTAAGAACATCACATGAAAGTAAACTTAAGGAGAAAAGATTTGCTAATATAATCCTAGTGATTATTCGTAAATATGTGACTGACAATCAAAAACTAGTTCAAAGAAATGAAAGTGTAGTGAACATTCTAGTCTAGATTGGTGAAAGATTAAAAACTTGTGAAGAAGTATTTGTAATTTAAATACCTAGAAAGTAAAATTAAATTAATTATCATGGTGTGTGATATTTTAATTATAAAGGAGTAAATATAGAACACTTAGCAATAAGAAAACTAAAGATCGCTTGAAAGTCGAGGAAGGGAAGCTAAGCAGCCGGGCGTTAATGAAAAGCGCAATGGATTTTTAGTAAAAATATATTTTCAGAAAAACTCGTTCCAATCAAAATGGACAGATAAGATTATTAAAACAAAATGAGCTGCGTAGTATAGCTGGATTTAAACTAGACAATAAGCAATTTTAAACAATTGACGTGAGCTTTCAGCGAACAGTCACAGAGTAACAATTCATCAAGTATAATTACAATAAGCCAATTTAATAATTTAGACAAAACACGTAATATATTTTTGCTAAAAAGTCGTACAATTAGGTTAACAATAACGTGTAAGATTTTTAAAAAGTTACCAATATTTGAAAGGCAATTTTATTGGCCAGTTACATATCGACTAACAATCCTAACATTTTCACTACCGTTGCACACCTCGGACTAACTATTGAAGGCAATAGCCTGAGTACGACATTTCAATAAACGTCGCTTAAATATCTAAATAACAATTTTGAATGCCTTCAAGTTTTAAGTATAAACAAGCAAGAGATTAAAATAGACAGGCAATTGGCGATTTCCTTATAGTTTAGCCGAGGTTTTCTTTTTCATAAGTGTTTGCTTAAATCTCTATACTTACCTAAATGGAGCCACCTGGACTATACTTATCAATTTACGTTAATTAGCACGGGCCAATTAAATTGCCATAAAGAAGTTACAATCCAAATGAGTCTACAACATGCGATGGCAGGTTCTCATAACCATAACCAGTCTTTCAATTTACGAGTACATTTATCCAAAGTTTTTTCTAAAACATCAAATTTCGCGAGGTCAAACTATTAATTGAGAAATTACGTCATTAAGTTAACGATATTAAATTGAGATTTATTGATACTGTATAATTGGTTAAAGTTCCTCAAGATTGCATTGAATCTGAAAATTTCGATAAAACTGAGACACAATGTATTACTGAAATCGATGTTACTGATAGTAAAGCCGAAGCAGGTCTGACGATCAAGGACGCGAGAGATTTGGAAATGGACGTAGACGCGTTTAAATCCAGCGAGGGACGAGAAGCCAGTGCGTCACACATAGCCATTGACAAAGCAAATCTTGTAATAGCCGGGGTTGCTCACGCTCGCGCGGCGCGGCGAGAAGGGCCGGCTCGCCAGCAGGAAGGGCTCGCGCCGCGGGCTATCGGACGACGCGCGACGACGAAGGAACCCCAATCTGGAAACACATGCGTGTGTATCTTCCTACTAAGTAATGAATATTTGTGTTGATCGAAAAGGAATCCCAAAAATCAAGGATATGTTATATTTACTAAGTAACTCTCCACTTTTAAGATTCAAGCGTCTATTTTCAGAGGAACAAGCAAAACGTTAAGAATTTCGCTTTAGATGATGAAATCATGTTATAAAAAATATTTAAGGAAAAGTTTTATCAAGATATCATTTTTTATTCTTTAATTTTTTTTTCTAAATGAAGCCTAAATTATGTTGAAATCCTGTTAAACTTTTCGTATAGTTGTAACACTTACTTATCTATAATAGAGAAATCACCTTTCATACTTGTTCCTTTTTTAATCATCACTACTTTCTGTCGTCTCGTTCTGATCTTTTATAATGGTCTTTTATTTAGAAATCATACTCACATCTTGCAGTGATAGCCTAATGGTTGAAACTTGTCCAGAAAACCCAAACACGCACCACTGATTTATGTGCGTATTAGAAATTAATTATCATTGCCTTTCGGTGAAGGAAAACATCGTAAGGAAACCTACACACCCGAGTTCTTTAAAAAAAAAGTTCTCGGAGGTGTGTGAAGTCCACCATTTCGCACTTGGCCAGCGCGGTGGTCTATGGCCTACACTCTCTCATTCTGAAGACCCGTGCCCAGTGGGATAATAATGGGTTGACGATACTCACATCTTCCCGTTCTGGCATTGAGAGCGCGTCCGCGAACGCATCGTCTGAGCTTCCGCTCGTGCCAGTTGCTCCATCTCCATAAGTTTCGTTTCGCTTTCTGGAACTGCATTTAGAAGGATTATTAGTTTTGTTGCATTATTGGTAACAATTGTATTATTTCAATTTATGTTACTTTTTTCTATTTTGCTTTTATTTAATTACGTACCTTCTTGTACGTCACTGCATTTAACAAATATTTTAAATAACTTAAAATTATTTGAATCTAATGAAATTGTTACATGAGTTCAGAAAGTTATACTCAGTTTTTTTAACAATTATCGGTGTTAGTAGCGGAACATGCAAAAGTTTTCTAAATTAATTTTGCGTTTCAATTTAAACTCTTTTCGACAATACTTTTTCTGTATTTTCATTTGTTGAATCTAAAATTGTTCGAACATTTTTACAGTTAAAGTGGAATATTTCTTAACAAAAAAGCAGTGCAAATAGTATTTGAAGAATTAAAAGTAGTTTTTCAGCTTTAACTGTAACAGTAAGATATAGATATTAAGAGTAAGATGCCACAATTTTTGGTATTGGGTGTCGTGGTATGGAACCTTAAAAAGAAAACGGTAGGGTAGATAGATAAATCTATCACTAGTGTCTGTCAACAGTTTCTCTTCGCGACCACAGCATCGCTGTTTCTACGATCCGTATAACTGCATCAAATATTAAAATATTGACAATTAAGATTTAAAACTTAATATCGCCAGTACCTGTTGCATTTTATTACCAAAATCGTATAACAAGTCATCATGAATAGGCTTTATCTAGGCAAGCGTGTAACATCCTAGGCTGCATCTTATTCAACATCAGGTAAGATCGCGGCCAAACGTTGGTCTATAATAAGATAAAAAAAATCTAATTCGGCGATAATATTAGTTTAAAATATAAGAGGGACATCCATTAAATTCATGAGATATTAAGGGGGAGGCGGGATCGAATTTTCTTAATTCCCATATAGGAGGAACAGGGGTTTTTTTTAAAGTAAGAGTGTATAATTACGATTAAAATGAAAGAATGGTGCGATCAGAACAGGGAGGATCGCGACAAGTTTCACTACCTCTTACCAAGGTGGGAAGGGCTGTCGAGAATGTCGATAATCTATTGATTATCCTACGTAATGAATGGACGCTTACTAAGAAGTGATTAGGGTAAGTAGTGTCATCTTTACATTAAAACAATATCAATAAAATAGCATTAAAAGAAATCACAGGAGTTTGTAATATAATACTCAGTAGTACAGAGTTTACATAGATACGTATTTTTTATAACATTGAAGTAGCAAACGAGCATACAGTCCACCTGATGGTAAGTGGTCACTGCCGTCCATGGGGAAGGCAGAGACCCATGTTCTATATGAAGTTGCTTACAGATGCCCATACATCTGTAAGCAACTTCATACAGAACATGGGTTCTATCTGAAGTCAATCTCAGATGTGTTGCTACTTCCGAGGACTATGTTGGTCGCCTCACATAAAAGTGTGCCGGCAACCACACCCATCCATCGAAACGCAAGTAATGCTTCACGCTGGATATAGGTGTGGCGGTGGTACTTCCCCGGATGAGTAACACTGGTTCTACCACTTGTAAATATATATGAGTATTATAGGTAAAACTAAGAAATAAAGAAAGAGATAAGATAAGAAAGTTTAAATTTAAACATTGCTTCATGACTAAACATGTACATTATAGATTGATTTTTATTTTTTCTGAGTATTAATTTGTTGAAGTCTCTTCGACCAGAAGCTGACTCACCCTTCCAGGCATATACAGAACTGCGCGAAGTAGTATGCGGGGCGGTGCGGCGCGGCGTGACGCGGCACAGCGTCACCGCGTCGGCGCTCGCCACGCGCCGCAGCAGCGAGCGCTGGCACGCCGCGCGAAACGACCAGTGGTCGGACCCGCCACCCTGACGAACGTGCAAGTGACAACGCGTCATGTTGAACACTGAGCCCTCTTT
This sequence comes from Spicauda simplicius, assembly GCA_949699795.1. Lineage (NCBI taxonomy): Eukaryota > Metazoa > Arthropoda > Insecta > Lepidoptera > Hesperiidae > Spicauda > Spicauda simplicius. Next base: position 20,439,184 of record OX453060.1, on the reverse strand, counting down.
TTGTTTACAACTGACAACGCGCCGCGTTGAACACTGAGGCTTCGTACTCACGGAGCGGTTTTCACCCGCGGCCGTCGCGGTTGCGGGCCCGCAGCTTTTGTGCGAAACTCACGAAACCGCCTATTTTTGCGGTTCCGCTGCCGTCGCGGTTGCGATTATCAACCGCAAACGTGGTGGGCGAAAACCGCAAGACGGGCGGTTTACCATCAGTTGAGGTCCTGACTACTGCACTGCACTTGCCCGCCAACTGACCGCAGAGCGCGCGGGCGCAAACCGCCGCGGCTGCGGCTGACCGCGGCCCGCGCGGTTCTACAGGTTGCCCGCCGGTGCAGCGGGAGCCACAAACATCGCGGGCGAAAAACGCGTCGTGAGTATTGCTTTAATTTTTTACACTTATATCTGCATTCTACAGAAGCTGGGGGCCCGCAACCGCGGCGGCCGCGGGTGAAAACCGCTCCGTGAGTACGTAGCCTGAGCCCCCTTTTTTTATCTGACTAGTTTCACTACCTCTTACCAAGGTGGGGAGGGCTGTCGAGAATGTCGATAATCTATTGATTATCCTACGTAATGAATGGACGCTTACTAAGAAGTGATTAGGGTAAGTAGTGTCATCTTTACATTAAAACAATATCAATAAAATAGCATTAAAAGAAATCACAGGAGTTTGTAATATAATACTCATTATTACAGAGTTTACATAGATACGTATTTTTTTATAACATTGAAGTAGCAAACGAACATGCAGTCCACCTGATGGTAAGTGGCCACTGCCGTCCATGGACATCTGTGAGCAACTTCATACAGAACATGGGTTCCATCTGAAGTCAATCACAGATGCGTTGCTACTCCCGAGGACTAAGATGGTCGCCTCATGTGAAAGTATGCCGGTACCCACACCCTTCTATCGAAACGCAAGAAATGCTTCACGCTAGAAATAGGTGTGGCGGTGGTACTTCCCCGGTCGAACTACATTGGTTCTACTACCTTGACAACAACTTGACTCTTACGCACACTTCCATACTGTCCCAAATTGTACTGTGGTAACGACGCGAGTTAGTTCACTCAGCACTCTTACGCAGTAGCAGTAGAGCCAATAACTACATCTTTATTTATTTATTTATTCCACCAAAACGCAAAAAACGCTTCACACTAGAGATAGGTGTGACAGTGGTAGGTATCTCCTAGATCGACTCATATAGATAAGTATATTCTGCCATTTTCATCTATCAGCTTTTAAACTTGTTTACTGCTCTCCTGATGGTATTTTACCAATAGTCACCACGCATGCATGTTGAGAACCGCAGTCGGTGTTGATGTTAGACAAGAAGACACTGCTACCCATTTCTAGTATTAAGTACCTACTTCATACAAATAAATTAGAACCAGGTTATCGCTTACCCAAGACCCCTCCTGGTCTGCCATCATGTCCTTCCCCTGGTCCAGCGCTAGCCTCATCTCCGCCCGGGGACTGAGTCTCTCCTCGGGCGTTGGCAGAGGAATCTCCTCCGGCCGTGATGATTCTGGCGCTGGGCTCGGCTCCGAAGCTATACACACGAGAAAGCCAGTCTTTCATTGTAACAATATTATTATTTTGATGAAAGAAATTGCATGTAGTATGTAGTGCACATGATTGTAAGACTATTTTACCAAGTGGAGAGAGACCTTGAAATATGCTGAAGTTTATTTGTATATTTAAATATCGTGATATCACCAAATAATTACCTCCTACTAAAGAAAAAGATCTAGTTTCTCATTGTATATTGTTATCTACTTATGTTTTTTCCTCTTTTTTGGAATTTGTTATGTTAAGGATTTTATGTTTTTATTTTAGGGCAATAAACTATTTTATTATTTATTATTTAGTTTGGTTTGATGTTTTATTTGATAGATGGTGTTATACTTGAGCAACTGTACCTACAGCCAGGATAAGCTCTATTTCTCTCAGTTATAGCTGTTCAGCTCAGAATAGCCTCATTTTTATCTAACATGAACTCAATAACGCCTCTAAAATGATTGCAATACCTGGCGACAACTGATGGAGCGGCGTGGGGTTGTGTATCGTGGTACGTTCTAGTGTGGAGGGCGTGCTGGCCGAACTGGCTGAGCCCCGACGACCGACACCAACACCGGCTCGCACCTCCGCACACTCTTTTGAAACTGCAAACAGTGTGCCTTGTCAACATAGCAACAAATGGTTCCATGTGTTTTCGTGGCCTCGTCTTCATGAAAAAACCCGCTCTTCTGTTCAAATCTATCTTTATGGGTACAGAACTCCTCAGAATTAAACGGAACAGATCCAAAACCCATCGCAATGGTTAAATGGAGAGTTGGCTGACGTTACTGACCTTTGGGATCATTATGGAAAACCCTCAGGTATGTAAGTTTCATCGTAATGTTTTACTTAGGTGTCAAACTACGAAATTCTAATGGTTTGCGTGCCTGGCGATCAGATTGCTAGAATAAGATAAGAGGTTATTGTTCAACCTTATTGTGACAGTCCATGTTAGATTTTCATGGTAAAAGATATCAAAGCTTTTTCTATTATATAAAAATTGTACATAAGCGTAATGTGGTTTTAATTCTACGTGTGTAAGCGTGGGAAAATAGAATATTGAAGAGCTTATTGTGCTAAGCAGATAAGCTAGCGTATAACTCTATCGATGTCTAAAGAGTTTAGGTAATTTTTAGCTTTAGACTTTTATAAAATTTACCAGGTCTTGATGTCAGGTCACTACGTGAAACTTTTTTCTTCATCAAAGCAGTACTAATTTAACTAGATTTAGAAACCTTACCAGATGTTTAGACCTCAAATCCTTTCACCTTTGTGTCGTCATCAAATGGCGCCTTTTGGTCATGTAACAAGACCAAGGGATCAGTTCAGTCTGTTCTTTATCTTCTCGTGTCCTCAAATGTCACCTTTGGATGATCTATTATGTCTTCAAATCAATGAATCAGCCAACCCAGTCAGTTTAAGAGCTTTACCAGATTGTAAGAGCGTCGAAGGCGCCTCGTTGGTGGGCGTCCGGTCTGGGCTCAGCTCGCACGCGGCGCCACCAGCGCGCTCCCCGCCAGCATCCGGCGCGCCGCCCGCACCCTCGCCCTCTGCTTCTGTGCGATAACCGACTTATAAGCAACGGGAAACGACGGATCATAAACACATTCAAAAACTGCGTTAATTGCCTCTTTTTGCGGTTCAAGGTCATTCAAGTGTGATTTGTTGAGCACGCGTCTTTTTGCGGTTCAATCTATAGGTGTTACACCGATTGTAATGCGGTTTTTAATGGCTTAAGTATTACAAGAGTTTTATTGCATGAGGGTGCAGGTTAACAAAATATTTTTATGTTATGTTATTAGTTATTACGAAAGATTATTTGAGTTATTGTATATATAACAGCGTTAGATGTTTATAAGCTACTTGGAGTTACATATGATATGAATGTTTCGGAAAAAAGACTGAATATCTAAAATACCTTACCTGCTTATTATTGCGAAAATGATAATGGTTTATTACGTAGTACATTTGTTTTATGTGAATAATATAAATTTAATATGTACACAGTGGCTTTATTTGACAGTAGCAATTAGGAATTTATTTGAATTTACGAAAAAAAAATGACGTTTTTTTAATAACTATTAAATACAGACCTAAAAAAACAATTCCTATGAAATATAGAAATCTACGTTTTAATGAAGAGCCAGAAGTCAGATGCAAATCTACGACATCATGCTAAAAACAAAGTAAAACGACGTGGAATTAGTTTAATAATAGGTGAGCAAAATACAATATACTATACGTCTAGATTTAACGTGGCAAAAATGACGGCACTACTTGAACGATTAAGCGCAGTAGTAAATAATAATAGGCAAATAAGAAATTTTACTGCCTTTCCACACCCGGCGTTTAATCTAGACGTATATAAATGTAATAAAAGCAAACATTTAACTTTAAGGAAATCATGCGATGTGACTGAATTCTAAATTGATTCTTATATAATTATGTTGTTAAATTATACTATGTGTCATGTGTTAGGATTTCATCTTCTCACCTTTGATTTTTAGTCAAGAAGTCCTTTTTGCTGTTGAAATGTATTCTTTGTTAGTATTATTATGTTGCAAGTGAATACTGTGACCGTATTGTATTTTGTGATTTTCTCGTTTATGTTATTTCAATACAAAATTTGGTTCTTTTATACGTTTATTAACTATTATATCACCCTGTATTTACTACATATATTTACATAGTAAAGAAAATATACAAGTGACATGTAGCGACATCTAGGATAGTATGAGATCTAATGGCTCAAGCAGACTAGCTACTTTTTGCATCACACTATTGTTTACCATTTCATATTAATTTACAGGCTTAGAGCATCGTCAGTCAGGAACATCAGCGACCTACTCGATCATGGCATCAGGAAAGAATAAACATGGTAGATCCTATCATTTAAGTACTTTACTGGAAATATTAGTTTTATCTATAACAATATTAGATGCAAAAAGTGGCGTGTGTGCTTAGCCAAGCGTCATCCACGTAAGCGCACTACGTGAAGGCGGCGAGGGGGCTCACCTGACTCGGAAGCAGAGGGCGGCCGGGGCGGCGCGTCGCAGCAGTCGTCAGCATCGAGGCCAAGCGCGCTGCCCTGCGCCAAGCGCCGCACCAGCGGACCAGTCACAATGTGAGATACGACCTAGCTACTGACTATGCTATGGTATGCCAATAACGGGTACAACCCTTAACACACCAATTTTGGCAATGTGTCTGAATTTAATCTTGGTATCGAAACTGTCGGTCAAGGATTATGTGAGTAAACTATCTAATCAGTGAACAAAGTTGAGTATGTAATAGATGATCCCGGAATAGAACCTAAATCACAAAAAGGTTATTACACAGTAACACAATTGATATCAAGGGTACATGCAACATACATGCTTGGTTCAAACATTCTTCGTTTTCCCATTTTCAAAACTTTGGCATGCGAATTTTCGTAGTTAAAACAACAATCGAATCACTTTATTTATACGTCTAAAGTATCTCGTCTTGGCTAAGACATGTTCATCGTTTTTTAAACAAATTACAATCAGTAGTATCAAATCGAGGATATTCACCTGGTCATCAGAGTTGGTAGGAGTAGCTTTGTTGTCCTCACTTCCGCTATCAGAACAGTCTTCCTCGAGGAGAGGCTCTAGTCTTCTCCTAAAAACATCCCTACGTGACACGGTATTATTAGTAAATTTGTCGACATTGCAACCTCTAGAAAGCTAGGATATTAACAGTAAAAATAACGTTTAAGAAAGCCTCTAAAGCTACACATCAATCAAAGTGAGTTAAAATTGACAAGCTGGAGAGTTAAACTGTTGAGAGGGTATAAAGCATCATCAAAATTTAAATCGTGCATATCAGCAAAGCATAAGTGAATTAGAAACAGTAAAATAAGCGTGGTTGTTGGTAGCTTTATTACAAAATATTTACCTCGGCAATAGAGGTCGTAACGTTGTAGGTCCAGTTATGGTGGGGGCCATGAGGAGCTCATCCATCATTAACTCGGTATCATCGTCCCCAGCGTATGATGAAGAGGACTTTGTGGGCGACTGTAAAGGTTAAGGCACTGTTCAACAAATATTGGATGTTTAATTCATTTACACATGTGTTGCTAATAAAGTTGACTAAATTGAATTTCTTAAAGTTGTCTTTATACAGCTAACGCTTCTTGAAAATAAGTAACAACTTCACAAATAAATCAAATTTTCCAAATATCCACTTGGACAGTGGGATTAAGCCCAAATATTCGCTAATAAAAAAGCTATATAAAAACTATTACTGTATTCTCACCGAGAGTGTTCCGTGCTCGGAATCAGGTAGATTGTCAGACAAGTCGCCGGAAGATGGCGTGCCCCATGCCTCTTCGCCACTTGCTCCACTGCCCTCCCCCGTTTCTGCCGTTCCTTCTTCAGTGCCCAAGGTGGTTTTCCAATCACTAACACCGAGGCACCTAAGTTTTATAACATTAATAATCTGGTATATAATTTCCTAAACATCTAAATAATTTAGAAATAATCTAAAATCTACAAAAACCAAACTCTGCTAATCAATTTACATTGTATATTATTGAGATAACAAATTACAGAAATATCAAACAAATTATGTTACAAAAAATATAAATTTTGCCAAAATGTCTATAGATTTTTAAAAATATTAATCCAATTTGTGAAACTAATAAAATTACAGTTGACATATAAATGCTGGAATCTTTGATGATAATAGAGTCATAAATAACATAAACAATCGTAATACAAAAATAGCATCTAATATGTTATTTTCTATGTACTACATTACTTTGACAGACGGATATTCTAAAAATCTAATATTTTAAAATTAATTATATAACACACAGAATAAATATAAGTAACTGCTAGTCAAAATTGTAATATCTAGCCCAAAACGACGTCATCAGCTATTGGAACCTTCTATATTTATAGCTATAAAATTTTCAGTTAATACTAAGAAAAATCTGAGCAAAACCAAAAGTCCACACATACTCATCGTGATTTTTCCCTCTTTGTCGTATTCCACCTTTTGTGTCAAAGGAAAGATAAAATATTAGAAAGAATACATAACAGTACAAACAAATAATAAACAGATACGGAATTTAAAATTAAACAAAATTTAAATCAATATCACATTGAAACATAATAAGAGACGACAAGATAAGGAAAAGTAAGAAAAACAAATTTGTTATTAACGTTTTGGGAGAAAATAGGAAAACATTGAAATACTTTAAAGTAAATTTAGAACACACAAAAATATTTACTTCAGAGAACACTTTATTATTATAGTTAATTATGTACGTTGTTACTTACCGTTCCAAAAACGAGGGTTGCTTATGTGCTATTGACGTGTTAGGCACGCTCTCAGTATAGCTGAATATATTCATTTTCTCCACTACAAATGAACCAGCTCGTGCTGTCCATCCCATGATGCCACCAGCAGCTCCAGCGACTAGGGATCAAAAAATATCAACTTTAATAACAACAAAATTACACCACGCATAGCTTTGAAATGAAATGTCTTTATTTTTGTATAGGCCTAGGGGCACTTACAAATTGTCAGTTACATTTTTTTTTCTTACACTACCACCGGATCGGAATACGACCTCAACTGAGAAGATCAGACAAGAAACTCAGCGGGTTTGTCTTTTTTCTTATTTTTATCCGTTTTTTTTTTAATATAATTACAGTTATGTTTTTATATGGTAATGAAAGTTAGCTCCAGTTTAGCTTAAATTTTGAACCCCAAGTTATCTAATACACTTACCTGGATTATAGGGTTTCGGAGTTGTTTCTGGTTCTTGCGCGGTCAGTCTTACATTACCATCATCAGTCTCATCAGATGGTAGCCTTTCAAGGCTCGACATTGTGCCATATCTAGAATTAAATTTTTCCGCACTTAATTTATTTACCTACAATCTGATCAAATTGAATAAATAATTTCTGATAAACCTAAATTATTAAATTTGTACCTTTTCAAGGATACATATGGTAAGTCATCTGGAACATCTGGTGAGTCGGGTGAGTCATCTAGAAGATCGTCCTGTGATCACAAAAAACAGAAATTAATCGACATTAGAAATACTTTAATGAATAGGAAATTTAGAAACTCTTCTTACAGTCTTATTTGTTGTATTATAATCAGGCGTTGGGGGAACAACGGCGATATTCGGAACCGGAGATTCAGACTTTATTGAGACTAAGCTACCCGGTCTGGAAATTGTGGTCGTCAAATTTGTTGCTGAAGTTCTTTTGAAGGGTTCTACTCTCATCAAATGAGCCGCTGGGTTAATGGCAGACAGACCCATCAACATAAGAGGTCCCAATTCTAATTCGTCATCAGACAACGCATCAGCAGACGTTGCGTTTGTACTTAAGTCTTCCGTTTTTTTATTAATATCACCGTTCATTTTGCTTACTGCTGATATTCCCATTCTAGGAGATCTTCTTAGACCTCTTTCTATCTTAAAGTCAGGATCGTCTTCGTGTATTGAATCGTCGTCTAAGAACACAGAAGAAGTTTTTAGACAAGTACCAACATTTTCTCTTTTAGTTACTATGTTTATACCTAAAACTTTATTAAGAACGTTTTCAGCCCTTTTTCTCGTCAGTTGTTCTTTTCGTGCCGACGCAGGCGATGAGAAGTTTGACGATGATCTTGATTTCGGTAATATTATACTTTCGACACATTTTACCTCATTGATGTATTTTTCTTGTGCTATGACGCACTGCACTTGGTTTGCAATGTTCGAACTTGACATACGTAAATCATTAGAGCTTGAATTAAATACCATAGAACTACAAGTTGTGTGGCTAGTTGAGAGGGGACTGTTTCTACTACTAGATGTTGGACTAGGTGACATGATAGAATTATCTTTTCTTAATTCCAGTTGGCTTTTAGTTTGACTTCTTGATTGAATGCTTTGATTTAAAACTGGCGAGTCTGTATTTAGATCGTAAGACGTAGATTTTAACATTCTTTGACTTTGTTCAATGGAGTCTATAACTTTTAAGGCAGCCTTAGGGGCATCTTCCGGACGTATTTTGATAGCACCTTTTCTTTCTAAATGACAAAAGAACTTTGGCTTACGAATACCACAGTTCGCACTACATATACTAGTAGAACTCTTATTAGAAATTGAATTTTGGGGTGAGGGTTCAGGTTTAGGTTTAGGGAGTACTGGGGGTTCTTTTTGTGATATTAATGGGCTGTTAGGTTTCGACAAGCACTTCTTGTGACACTGCCTGCAGACCGGTATCGTGTCTACAACAACTGGACTTGTCCGAACCGTTATCTGAAATAAAAGAAAATGCTTTACAAACATATAATATAAATTATCCCTTTTTGATGAAGATTTTATTGTTAAATTTTATGTTACCTGACTTCCAGAATTGCTACTTTTTGATGGACTGCGATCATTTTCCTTTTTCTCAACAGGCATTGTGTCCTTATTATCGGCATGGTTTGCAGCAATGTCAGCTACTTCCAAAAGATTCAATTCCCTTGATCTTTTTCTTAGTTCTTCTACACTCCACATCTGACAAAAACAAATATCAAAATCGTTCATTGCTTTTAGGCAAATTACATATTAACTTTATTTTTTTAATATTTCTACTTTGCTTACATGTTCAACATACGCATTTCTTTAATTACTAATGTTTCCACTTCTGTTAGTCAACAAATCATAGACTAATAAATCAACAGTTATTGAATTATTTCAGGCCCTCAATGTTTTATTACCTCCATGTCAGGTTCTGGAGGATCCAACTCTTCAGCTTCTGGTAACTGCGTCATCCATCGTTGAAGGTGGAGCGTTGATCCTCTACTTCTTGTACTTCGTACTTCGGTTGCACTTCCTCCAGCGCCCGTTTGTGTTTCTGCTGAGCTTCGACGTGTCTAAAATTAGGATATTTATCAATTTGTATTTTAATCCTAGTGGTATTATTAAAACGGTCAAGTGACTCTTTATTACTGTAATAGATAAATTGAAAGTTACATTGTTTATACAGGTTTAATAGTCACGTGGATAATTGACTTTTTTTACAAAATAATATTCATTCTTTGAAATTCTAAAGTGTGAATATTTTATCTTTAATAAATTTGTGATAATGTACTTACCATATCTTAGTATTACTATATGATAAAAATCCCCTTATAAGTCTATTAATATTTTGACAAAATATTGACACTACATTATTTTTATTTTACAATTTCATGATGTACCACAACAACGCAGGGCGTTACATAGAAAAATGGTAGGTCGTTTTATTAACTTACATCTAGATTTGGTAGATCAGCTTCGCAATATGGGACGAGTTCAGTTTGAAAAGAAATAAAAAATGTTTTACCACTGACAGTCACTTTATTCACCGATCATTAGAATATACTGCTCCGATCTAAACACAAAACATCCAAATTTATATAGTAAGTTCATTATGTTACAAAGAACCCAGCACAATAAAATGTTTTCTCAAAATTATCATTTTTTTCATCATAATCTATTAAACTATTATTAATTTACACACAGCCAAAGACATCGAAAATTATTGACTCTAACTACGAATTAGTTTTATCAAAAGGTAGGTCATACATACAAAATCCCGGGAAATTAGGTTATGTGAACATTTTACGATGCTAGCGATAATCGGTAAAGTACGCGGCATACTAGTAGTACTAGTAGTAATATAAGTGTAACGTGAATATATATTTCAATATACAATAATACTGTTAAATAAAAAGCGGTAACTACATTTTTTATTTACATATACATGTAACATCGACTACCATTTTTCACTGTAACACATATTACTCTAATTACGACAAGTGCTCGAACGTTAAAATAACAAGCGGCTTCGAAATAAAAAATGAACAAGAGAAAATCTACAATGGATTATATGAAAGAGATATCGCGAATGATCGCCAAATATCCACATGACCTGTACAAACATTTGTAAGGCTATGTACAGATACAAAGAGTTAAGAGTCTGTACAATAAGATCACTTTATAAATTTAATCAATAGAATGTCACTTTGAATGTTACCAACAGTTTGTTAATTGAAAAATAGTTGTAAAGTCATTAGTACCAGATTGATCGTAGGACGCCGGACAAGTAAAACGTCGAATGCCGAGTAGATCCCCAAAATAAAGAGAATCATAAGAAAAGGACGGAAGACTCGAGAAGCAACGACGTAATTAAAAATCTATTAACTTTGAAACGTACAAATATCTACTACATATTGGTACCCTATAGTTACAACTTTGACACAAAATTCTATTACAGTAAATTGTAAAACATTGGCATACACGTATGAGTAAGCGAATTACACTAATTTTAATTAATTTTCAGTTCTGTAAAATTCATTTCCTTAGTACCCAGATTTATTTTGTCACGGGCGTCACACTTACTCCTAGGTTGTTTCATAATAATTAAAATACCGTTTTTTTTCTGAATACTGTTAATGTTCCAAAATATGTCTCTCAAAATTTACTACCACAACCTTAATCTCATCTATAAGCATGTTTTTAACAATCCAATAAATTTTGTCCTCGACTCCGTTGGCCAAATATTTCGCGACAAAGCTATGCCAATTAATCCAGGTTTCACAAAATATCGTTTGTAAATACCATTATGTAAAATATCTGGACTACAATACATTCAAGTTTTTTTATTATATTTGTCTAGGAGCATCCTAAATCAGTTTTTATCACGTATCCGGCGACAGCTAGATTCTGCCATCTCCGGATCTGACTCCGTGTATCAAAGTTCTAAGTACGCTGGTGGTGTGGGCCGCTCGGGCAGAGCCACACGCGGTAGCAGCGGGTCGTCAGGCAAAAATATACGCTCTTCGACCGCGTGCTTATAGGAAGGATCAACATCTAAATCAGCTAGAGCAAGGTCAGCTTCGAACGATTCCCATCGACAAGGAGAAGCTTCTGAATATTCTTCCCCACCGTCTGGAGTGAGCTGAGCGCTAGGAGAAGTCGCACGTTCCTCATTCTTTTCGATACTAGAGGATGAAACGAAATGCGAGGAAAAGGTCTGTGAATCGGCTGGAGAGAGATTAGCGGACGGCGTTTCAGGAGTGGGAGCGGTTCTCCAAACGGTACTCAGAGGGCCTCTAACGGGCTGCGGTTGGGGGGAATCAGAAATAGGCCTGACGTCGAAGCTGACCCGGACCTCTTTTTCGGGACGTTCTTCGATGAGCATGTTGAGGTGGGATCGATAAGAACTGGCCGGTAAAAGGGCCAGGCTTGAGTGTCTTTGGAGACTCGATCCTGATACCTGACGCTGTTGGGAATCCAAGGTCGCGAGTGAGAAAGTAAGTTGTGGGTCAGGAGAGTCCAGTGGTGATCCAAGTGGAGTTCCCGACATCGTGTGAGCTCGGTATCTGAAACATATTAAAGTTTTGTTAGTTATGATTGCTTTAATTATTATCGGAAAAAATAAATCCATCATAAACACTGGAACCTACATTTGCCTTTGTAGCAAGCTCTGCCACACTGCCTTCAAATCAATAGATGGTGCTCTAAGGACGATTGGTCTTGATCTTCCTGGAGTACGAGGAGCACACGACACGAGGGGACTCTCGCCGCCCGCACGACCTAATATTAGCCGGAACTCCGTCGCTGGAAGAATTAGAACCACAATTAATATTCCATGATGGTTTTAGCGCCAGATTTTTTATTGCGTTGTTTGAGTTATCTTTATTTTATTTCTCTGTAGTTGTAGTGTTTTGTTTTTAATTATTTAAGAAATAGTAATAATTGATTCTATTGTACTAATTATTCAATCCGATTAAACGGCGGATTCTTCTATCTAAGTATTCACTTTTTGGCATTTTGAAGAATGCGATATTTTCTTTACTCACCCTTCTTCCTTATATTAAACTGGGCTTCGGAAACAGTGCCCAAGGCGACTGGTTCCTCCGTAACGAACAGCACTCGGTCTCTGGAGACGGTGGCAAAGAGAAGCAAATCCGTGAAGAGCAGGGCCCAGTAGGGACGCACTGCTCGACCTTCTACCCTAGACAGTTCTCCGCCGAAGATCCATTGTCTTCCGGCCGTGCTTAGAACAAATGGCTGGAAACAAAAACACTAAGATTAACATAGCCGTGACTACAATGGATAAATTTATGTTTGAAAACAAGTATTTTAAAGCACGTACCTAGTAAATATTTTAGACACGTATGCTAAATATAATCGGGACTTATTTTCATAAAAGTAATCCTGTTTAGAAAAGTACCAAATGTACGAGGTGATCAATATATGTTGTGATTTGACTTTGCATTTATTCGGAATATTTACCTTACACCTAGTGAACACGAGTCGACTCTCCAAATCTGCTACAGATAAAAGTGGTTTTCCATCGCCAGCGAGTCCCATCAACCCTGAGCCAGCGGTCACATCTTGGTATCCAATCTGAAATACAAACATATTATAACTATTAAACACTAATTAGAGTTGGCAATTATACGTCGCTTAAGTTCTAACACCGCGGATCTCAAAATAAACATTTTTTCAGGAGAGCAAGTAAACTGTCTCAAATAGTTATATTTAAATCTACAACTACCAATTAAATACATTGCGTTTCAAATATTAATATACTCATATTATAATAATATTTTTTTAAGAATATGTAACATGTTCCTATATTATTTTGAGAAACCATTATTTCATTAAATCAAAATGTGCATTTTTTATTTGAACTTAAGCGACGTATAGTAATGTAGTGACTGCAACTCGTCAAGAGATGACGCTAATAGTATGCTGAATCACGCTATCGAAGTTTTCTCAACGTTCTGCATACACATATATCCGAACATGACTATTGGAGCACGCTGCTCTTCGGGCATGATAAAGTATAATGCATTATGCTCTCTAATTTTAGTATGTTATAAGATTTTCAGAGTTGTATATTCCGATCCGGTAACAGAGTAAGGAAAAATATTTAGAACCGACAATTTGTAAATAACTCCGTATGTCTATACAAATAAAGACATCCCATTTCACTTAATGAAATTAAGAAAAAGTCAAATTCATCTAATTCATAAAGTAGTTTCATAAAGTTCTGGAACCAGTCAATAATCAAGACAATATTCAAATAAATTGGCTCAAAAAAATCAACTTCAGTAAGTATATAGGAAAAGACCGTACCTATGTTCTATATGAAGTTGCTTACAGATGTCCATGGGCGGCGGTCACCACTTAACTTCAGATGGATTGCATGTTCGTTTGCTACTTCATTATTATAAAAAAGAGGATATCGAGGATGAAGATGGAATATGAAGCAGTACCTGTAACTGCTCCACAATAACTTGCAGTTGCTTCTTCTCCAGCTGCTCGTACGGTCCGGCGCCGTTGGAAGCCGCGGCCGCTCGCATGAGCCTCAGCAGTTCCCGGAACTGCTCTAAGGGCTTGTGGACGAGCGACGTGATGTCAGGCCTCCTCCGGGGGATGGGCGGACTTGTGCAGAAGCGGGAAAATGCTCCACTCGGGTCTTTTGATTTTTTTACCTAGAAATAAACGATCATGTCAAGGACAAACTTTAACAGACTTCCTAAAGAATTATTATTCGTCTTGTATTACCAGGTGTAACATAATTAATAACTTGCATTTTGATTAATTTTAATTTTAAATGGGACTGGTGCTTACTTTTAATTTTTTAAACTATTTTAAATGTTTTACTCAAAAAAATGTTTATATGTTTTCGATAATTTGTCTTCGATAGGGTAGTTCGTATCGTTTACGATTGCCAGAGCGCTTTCCACTCCGCTTATAATATGTAGAACCAATAGGGTGACTTAATTAGTTTTGATAATTTCTGACAACATTTTATTCTTACCAGAACACAATCAGCCCTCTTTAATCCTAGGCAATATTTTTTATATAGGCTAAGGAACACAGGCGTCTTCTGCAAGTACACTGCGACCACGGTCGAGGTTTGGATTTCTCCGTCATCTTGCACCACTTGGTCTAGGACCTCTTCTGATAACCTGAAGATCTGGGGAGTATACATAGTATGACGATTATAATATGTGTCTTATAATTATATCGTATATTGTGTAACAAACGTATGTCAAACGGTATAAGTGAGAAAAATTACTAGGGTAAACAATCCGTCGATGAAATCAGAGTAATTAAATGTTTCGCACGTAAAAAAAATAAACGGGACATAATGCGAATTCTGCCCTTTGTAGAAATAAGAAAAATGGTCCGTTATAAGGACCGTTTTAAATCGCGCGGTTAGCAAAGGATGTAACATTTATATATGTTTGCAGTTTTCTAGTACGAAATCGTTTCTTTTTTATCCGCCAGATACCGGACTATTCCATGAGGAGTAGTATCAAGTATGTGACTCAATTTACCTCTATTTTGAATTTACCGAAAGTTCGATCCGTTTCGTTTTCACTGTGTGGTATAAAGATCACGCTATAGGAAACTGTCCCCTCCTCCTCATGTCTATTACTACTGTATAGTTGAATCTCCTTGCATGAGATTAAAACTTATGTATAAGTGACTAAACCTATATATGCAACGTATATTATTAAGTCACTGCTCATATAGCAATAGTATCTTGGATTATAGAGCTTAGTTTATTTAGTCGATGAGGAGAGACCAGTGCGTTGATTAATATATTTCAAGTAAGCTAATGACTATTATGATTCGTAGATACATTAAATTTGACCAGCCGAAAACAGATCAAGACAAAGGCATACTTATCAAGAAACTATCTAATTTTTGATTAAAATATTATAAAATCCAGAACTACCTCTTCGATGTTCTGGAAGAGGAGCTGATGGTCATTCGGTGCGATGAGGTCCGCTCGTTCAGCCAACGGTGACACGAATCTGACGAGTCCGAATTGCAGGCAGGTGGCGTAGTGCTGCTCACGCGCCACGACGGCCAGGAGTGCACGCTTCCGCCCATCCGTGGACAGGCCGGGGATCTGTGGAGCCCGTTCATTATGTGATCGAACGTCACTCTACAACCACGATGGTTGGGTATGTCTAACCAATTAGTGATGTAACGAATGTTATTATTTGGACATTCGCCAATGTGAACTCGAATATCCCTTGATGATATTCGCAAATGCAAATGCGATTTTTTTTCAATTTGACGCCAATTATAATTATGACGGTAATATGTAGATTGATAGATAGCCAGCTATTTTTCGGCCATCAAACTGCGATTCGACGTAAATTTACAACCTTTTTGGTCGTCAATCTGCAGTTTTATATTCCCAAAACATTCGTAGAATTATTGCGAATGCGACGCAAATGTGAATATTAGTTTCATCACTATAATCAATCATAATTTAAGAGTTGTATCTGCGGTACTTGTCACTTATGTCAATAATAGTTCTCTCGCATGATACCCATAGTATTTTATTTGTGGTTATTTTTTTAGAGGAGTACTTGGTTAGTGAGCAGTGATGGTTCTAGCCGTATGGTTGAAACTTAGCTTCTTATCCTATTCTAGGATAGGAGCCATTATAGTGAAGGAAAATGTTGTAAGGAAACCTATACATCTGAAAGATCTTTGAATAAATAAAGTTTTCAAAAATGCTACAAATTTATAAATTTTCACTCGGATAGTGCGGCAAATTATGGCCTACAATTTTTTATTCTGAGAGAAGACCCTGAAGAGAAGTCAAGACAACAATTAGGGGATAATAATGAGTTGACGATTTGATAACATCAGTTGTTTATTTTACTCTTACTGGATTAATATCCTTGTCAACAGCGTTATCATACTTTGCGCATGTGAAATTATCACGTGTCCGTGATGGATAGTGCAAAATAATCTTCTATATAATGGTACTAGCAGCCCGGAACGTGCTACGCTATGTATAAAGTGAAATATTAAAAAAAATTGAAACATCAAATTCATTTATTAAAATATAAAAATATTTTATTAATTGCTAGCTATTAAAACCTTATCCAAAACATGTGGATAAACAATATTTTTCGTTTTTCCATTTTTATCATGGATAAACAAACGGTTGAGGGTACCTACCGACTCTGGAACAGGCAACATAAAGTTGTCCATGTGAAAAATACAATTCCTCCAAATTAACACCACAAATGTTTAAGTGTTTGCCTTTGGGCCTTGGACAAAACAAATGATAAACGCACAGGATATTGTAATCGTTTTAATTCAAATGGCATATCAGTTGGAATCATATGGATACCCGATATCAAACAAAATTCTTTTAGCAGTTAAGATCGTAGCTTCAATCACATTTAGCAATAACTTTTTCACTGCCAGTCTTGTGCCATTACAAAGTTTTGGTAGATTAATATTTCGCAATAATATAATCAAAGAACTAACTTTCAGAGTCAACCAATACGGTAGCATACCAGCCGATTCCAATGAATTTAAAATCAATTGGATAGTTCATTGCCTCATCTTGATTCATAACACTGTCAATTGATTTATATATGACTACACCTGGAAGTTTGAATTGAATTTGAAACTTAATGTCATTTATATGAATGTTCTTCCGTACTAAAATGGCGCATTATCTCAACCAATCATGATTTAATTTTGAAGAGTAATCGGAAAATACATTCAATCAATTCATCTATCGATTGCGCAATTGTACAAAAATTATTCGCTACAGCGATCAATCCATTGGTTTTGTCGATTTGTGTTTTGCCATCATCAATGTCTAACAATTGTTTTAATAACTCATGGGCGTCTTGATCATTTTGTAGGTGAATACGGATATCAATGTTCAGTGTCTATTTTTGTACATATCCGCAAAGAAGTGATGATTTCAAACAGGCATTTATTTCATCAGTAGGAGTTGATCGAGGAATGATAGGGAAGGTTTGTCGCATTTCCCCTAACAGTAATATCGAAAGCACCACCCAAAAGCTGTTGATTACCACGTAAATCTTGCATTGTTTGATTACATGCTTCTAGTGATTTTTTATTCGCCATCCCATTATTTATTGACGTTAATCGCAGAACTTTTGCCATAGCAGAATTTCTTGAAATATTGCAAGTAGGAGATTCAATCACCTGTACATTCAATATCAATTATGATGTAGAGTGTGCGGTCCGTCCACCTTCTAATAATGTAGCATCAATTCCCGAAGAAGCAAGTGCCAATGCAATTTTCTGTTCAGATTGAATAGTCGCTAAAATCAATTATATAACAAACGATTTACCCGTACAACCAGGAGCATCCTAGAAGTATAATCCAACTGTATTATTGGAAACGGCTTGCATGGTTGTTTCATATACATCTTTTTGCTGAATATTCATTTTTGTTACATTCGATTGTACAAATAAACGCAAATCATTAGAATTTAATTCCTGCTCACGTTGCAATTCACGATCAAACAAATCATGCATCTCACGATTTGGTGCAGTCGTACCCAATTGTACTAATACTTTATTTGCAATCGTTAGACACTTATCATCAAGTTGTACATTTCCGAGGTAATCGACAAATGAGTTTTTTTGCGTAATGACAATTAGATAAATAACTAATAATATTGATTCCTTCCTTAATTTTTTCGCTAAGTTTCAATTTGACAGCCCAATGCCCATCTGAAAAAAGGTTAAATTTGACAGCATAACCACATTTACAAAATAATCCGCCATTTATTGAATTCATATGTTACCAAAAATGTGATAAATGAAGAACCGCTCTACCGATTTTGTTGAAACTTCGCACAAACTATCTATTAAATAGTCCAAACTAAGACTAATCATTTGGATTGCATAAGTCAGCCCGTTCTTGAGTTATGAAATTTCAACGAAAAGTGGCATTGATTTCTTTAAACATAGATGGAATTTTGGGTGATTATTGAAAAACCTGATGATTTGAAGAATGTATGTCTTTATTTTGCATAGACTTAGGTACCCGAGCTGCCACAAATTGCCTTTTTCTTATATTACACCGGATCGGAACACGATCGCAACAGGGGGAAGATCCGGCAAGAAACATAGCGGATTTGTCTTTTTTCTTCGTAATAATCGTTATCTTTTATTATATATGTAAAAAGATTTTCTTGGCTTTTATTTTTTGTAGATCGAATATAGTAATCAATTTATCTAAAAATTCAAATGGTTTCATTATGTTAAAAATGTAATCAGTTTGTCTTCGCTCTTCTTTAATATGTAAGTTTGTACGCTTGTTTGTTATTCAAACAGGTAATATAAGCTAAAGGAGTTTGCTTGAAGTTCGATCTATTTATTGTTTATGATCTGAATTCGGGTGTGGGACTAAATATGAGGCATTGAGGCAATGACTTCAACGCAGGCTCACCATTACCAGCAGCATACCAGTAATCACTAGTTTTTGTAATTATTCAATAATAATTTGATGTTCCCTGATTAATTATTCATATTATTAAAAATGTTTTAGATGTGCGTAAAACTCCATTATTTGGTATTATTTTCTATGAACATAATATGATCATGTATTCCTTAATGATATGAAAAAGAAGGGTGATTGTAATCATGGTAGTAAAAAAACAAACACAACGAAATTAAAGCCATAAATTTATTTGCACTTAATATTAAGAAACATAAATTAAAAAGAAACGGAATAATGATAACAGGAACCAAAATTTTAATGATGAAAATATAAATTAATGTATGATACAAAATTAAAATTGTGTTCACTAAAAATAATAAAATACTTAATAACACAAAAACACAAAGTAAGAAATGTCTGACTATATATCTACGATGATAAATAACACACGGTCTATGACAAATGAATAAATAAAAACATTAACAAAATAAATTAACAAAAACAGCATTCTTAAACGTAACGATTCCCCTTTGTAAGCATTTTATGATAATGATAAAATTATAACAAAGAATTAGTTATTTCGTGAAGTAAAAAATACTGTAGAAATAGTTAACCAATTCTTTGTTATTGAACAAAAAATATTACTACAAACGAAAATGAAAACCTTTTTACAACTACAAGCGAAGGTTTAAAATAATAAGCAAAATTCGTTATAACGATAATGGAATGTTTCAAGAAGTACTTATCTTCTAAACTTATCGTATATTACAAATTAAATAACAATAAAATAGAAAGTAAAACTGTACATAATTGTAACAGATTTTACGGAGAAAAAATAAAAAAGAATACACACACAAATAAACTAAAAAGATGTCACTTCTACTTAAATATTTAATCTATGATGATTCTACTAGGTCTACGCTAGCACCACTTTCCTTAAAATTTAGAATTTCGAATCCGAATAATATTTCTTTCAAAAATTTTGCTAAAGATGACTAGTACGAATTTAATTCGAAGGGTCATTATGGTAATGTTAGACTATGCAATGGTAGATATAGATATTTTTGAAGCTATAGGTAGTAGATAAATACAATCAATAATAAGAAATTTCTTTGGATATCGAAAATAAACACTAACAAATAAGCTTACTTGAAGTTGGAATCATTAAACACCGTGTTATGAAAATTGTACAAAAGCAATCATTGAAGTCAATCAATTATATAATAAAACATTTTTAAGTAAGTAAACGTGCAAAGTTTGTAATAGCTAAACGGCAATTTTAGTTTTACTTTAAAATTTTAGTACTAGCATAGTTGAAATCCACAGATGACCTGATCGATCCAGAATATGATGTCAGGGGATGCTGCGATATTAAGGCATAATTGGATTAGAGCCAAGATTGCTGATAGATAGCGATATCGTATCATACAGCTATTAGTTAGTAACCTTGACTAAGAAAGGCTTTCGATAACTGGTATTCTCAAGAACATGAAAATTGATTAGGTTCAAGATTACGTGAACTCTTGATCGAAATGCTTATTATCTTATCATACGTTTTTATATTAATAACACTAGTAGTTTTATAACGAATGTTATGAGAGTACTATGATGGATTACTTATGATAGTATTATCTTTATAAATTGTAGATATCAATTGAATGTGCGGGATCCAAAGACTAATGAAAAATTATGTTACGTATTCTGTATTATATGAGTTCGACTCATTGTCCCTATAATTTTAGCTAGTCAGGTGAGTTGATTTTATCTGTAACTTTATCTGTAAACTTTGACTTCAATTCAATGCTCATGATGTAAAAATTACAAGGCACTGCTATATTTTTTATTCTGTGTTCAGTTTGATTCATTGTTCTCACAATCTTGGCGGGTAAGTTTAGCTTCATTCTAATCTATAAACATTATAAACTTCCTTCAAATTTCCTCTACCATCACATGTTCCAACATGACCAGCGCCCTGCAACACTAAACAATGATGCCGTTACCGACCTCCTTGGAGAAGGTGACCTGCGGCAGGTGCAGCTTGCGGCGGTCCAGCGACTGGCTGGTGGAGGAGCAGGCGGTGGGCGGGCGCGCGGCGGCGGGCGACGCCAGCGCGGCGGCGCGCGGGGAGCGCGGCGGCGGGGGGGTGCCCTCCGCTGCGGACGCGATGGACGGCTGCCCCAAGCGTCTGATGCCGACGCCGTTTTGAGGGACGCGGCGGAATGTCTCGAGGTTCAGCGTCTGGCCTGTGGATCTGGAATAACGAAATAATAATGAAATGAAAGCGTGAAGCAGTTGCATTTTGGTGGAAGAGTGTGCTTACTAGCCCACTTTTATATGAGACAATCATTTTAATCTTCGAGAGTATCAACGTATTTGTGATTGACATCAGATAAAACCATATGTGAAGTTCCTCACAGAAGTCCATAGGTTGGTCCATAACAGTTTACTATCAGGTAGACAGCACTTTTGTTACTTCAATTTAAAAAAATGAATATTAAATTGTACTAAACGTTATATTTTGAACTATTATTATAATTTAGCTTCGATTATATTCAGTTTTTTCTTTAATATGATTCAGAATTTCTTTTATTATGTGACTGATTTATAAATTGATATTTTGATTAATTCAATCTATGAATGTCTACTTTAACAACTTTACAATGATTTATTATTACACAAAGATTACAATTGTTTTGATTATACTAAGTCTTGTTTACATTTATAAATATCAAGAATATTGGTCCAATACAGTTTAATTAATAAAACAACGTTTTTTTTATTTGAACAAAACAATTAAGAAATATGAAATGAATTTTAATTCACATTGCTGTAAAAGATTAATTTTGTTCTACTCACTTGACTAGGTTACGAACTTCTTCCTCCGGTGCTGTAACAACGTTTTTATTCCCCACAAAGACTATGTAGTCTCCAGCTCTGAGACCAGCTCTTTCAGCGGAGCCACCGGCAGCCACTCGTTCAACCCGAGGAGGCCTGGTCCAAACTACTGTGAAGCCGAATCCACCGCCACCACCGCGTACTAGCCTGCAAATAATGTTAATGTTAGACGTGATTTCAAAATGGTCAAAAGTAATGAGACATTGCCTGGGCAAAGGTCTTTTTCTCTATCAATAAGGATTGGTTGATATTTCCAGGTGGATATATATTAGTGTATTAAGATTAAAATATGAGATTGCGAGCTAGCGGATACAAAATTAACGATTTTATTTTAAAGGGAACAACTTTATGACAATTTATTTATTTGGAAGTGTGTCAAGTTTTACAAAACCTTGACCTTACTAAACAAATATACACGAATAAACAAAAAATATTTTATCTAATAAAATTGTTAATAAAGTTCAATGTATTCGCAAATATTTGTACTGCTATTTAATTTTGTTTCGCAACAATGAACAAAGATATCAAAGCGTACTCAAAATTCGAAATTAATGAGCGTTCAAAAATATTAATTATACTCATGTTTCTAGTTTACTTTTTATTTCTGTATCACTGTAATACAAATAGAAGTGCTGTCGTCAACATAGGACTTGGTGAGAGGGATTTAATAAGCTATTGTCTAACGTATTCCAAGTCTGTTCCAATAACGTTGTCCAAGTTTCACATTTGGTAGACTCTGCAGACCTTTTGATTTTTTTTCTATAATCCATTTTTTTTCTAAGAACTTGCTGGCATCTAAGTTTGTGACAATGTTTACCTCCGCTGTTATTGCTATCAATAAATATTTTGTAATTAAAAATAACTATCACAGTTATGAAAACAGTGATAGTTATTATTTTTAAAATTAAGTTATTCTTACTTTCTAGTAGTAGTGAAGGGAGTTCTGCCGTTTCTCTGCGCGCGGCGTGGAGCGTTAGGGTCTTCTGGGGGGTCGAGTTCCAGGTAGCGGAGGAAGAGGTGCTCGTCAGCTTCTCGCTGCAACGCGGCGGCCACTTGCGCTTGTTGCGCTGCGGTAGTCGCTGGCCCGTTTGCGGCCACTGCTGGAAGAAGAGATTAGGTTAGTCTACTGGCATCTACTGTCTCTTAATCATTCGTAACAGACTATGTTGCTTCTTTATACGTTGTGTATTATGTGTTAAAATTCAATACAATTTCATTTTATACTTTTAAAAAATTCGTATTTTGTACATTTTGCGATATTAGGCAGTAGATACATGATCACTTCTAATCCAAGAATCGCAAGTTTCTATTGAACTATTTCATCGTCTTAAATGATTCGAGAGAGTTTTCGTGACTTTTGCTGATTTAGCCTCTCTATTATTAATTTCATCTGAACAACATATATTTAATTCCAGCATCTATCAATGATTTACTTTTATTATTGACGAGAAGACTAGAATAGAAGCAAAATACTTCATTTCCATTATATTTAAGCCAATATTTTAATGCAGATATATGTCTCGACAACCCATTATTGACATATTGCTGGGCACGGGTCTTCTCCCAGAATGAGAGAGTTTAGGCCATAGTCCACTGCGCTGGCCAAGTGCAAATTGGTGGACATACAACATTTCTATACGTTCTGTCTTAGCAAGATTACCTTTATCAGTCTGTGAGTCCTTGGCGCCGTCATTGGTGCTGGTCTCCGTGTTGTCGGTGGCCATCTTGCGGCTCACACTCGCGCAGCCGTCCAGCGGCGCGCTCGGGCGGCCGGCGGCCTGCAGGAAGTACGTGCCGGTGATGTCGCCTTCAGTAGCATCTTTCAGCGGGAACGAGGCGCATCCTAGGAACTCGCTCCGCCTGCAACAAGTAATGCTAGTGATTAGGTTTATGCTATAGAACTTAGGATATAAACAGTTGTAAAGACTGTTAATGTTGTTGATGTTAATAATTATTATTTTGTTAAGAGATATTGTAAAATTTGATTATCGGTTTGGGAAACTGTTTTTTTCACACACTACATTAAGTAGTTCATTAATTGGTCGTTTACTAAATGGTAATATATTTTTTTGTTATCATATTATATATTTACATGTCATAAAAAAGGACTGTTACAATAATTTAAAATTCGTGGTATTAAAGGACCAACGAAAAACAAATGTTTGTTATAAGTCATAAACAAACAGTATTATTTTATAATATAAAATTTTACAATTACGCGATAGTTTCAAAGGAATATATGAGTAATTTATATCAGAATGAATTATTACAGAGGAGCGATAAGCTTTTCGCTGTAGAATTAAAACGTAAACCGTATTTTACACACTTATTTCAAGAAGTAATGTCAAGGTATAAAATAAGCACGCAATCGTATTACATAGTGACACGCACTACTATTTATATAACGAATAGTGATTAAAATTCACGTTATTGCTTGTTAGAATTGTAATATAACGTTAAAATGATAAAATTTAGGATGTGAATTATAATACGCAAGGCGTTGTGTCGATATTAAATGTTGCCTTTAAAATTATGTTATGGGATATGATATTTACAAAATAAGAAATTATAACATAAAAATGACTAAAATAAATAAAAAAATACAGCGTCATTATTTTATGATGAGAGCCGTTCAATTTTCAAAGTATAAACATATTCGTTGCCATTGGTTATTATTAATAGCAGCGTTTTCCTGTACAGCATCAATATCTAGCCAACACGCATAACTATTGGCAAAAACTTTCATTTATGGAGGCCTATGTCCAGCAGTGAGATCATGAGATGGATGAATGGATAGATTTATGGTTTAGATGGTTGTCTGGTCCCCATCTAATTGAATTTTCTTCGACGTAGAACTTTTTCTGCTTTTGTATTTGGTTCTCAAATTCTAGTGGCCATATAGGAGATAGTATGGGCTACTATCCACTTGGTTTTATTAAAAATTGAGGCTAAATTTTAGGCAAATAACGATGAATTGACAAAAAAGCATATGATCATTATCCTAATGTAGCATGACTTTGGTCTTTGTGTCCCACTTTCCTGTTGATTTAGAATATCGTGCTACCAAAATGTAGGTAATGTAACGGTTTATGGTATAACTATAATTTCATACGCATTTACGACTCTATCATTATTCCGTATTAATTTATTAGGACCATTAGGTCTACTTAATGAAGGCTCCAGCATAATATTCAAGATAATTCTTGGTTCAATTTTCATGGTTTATTCTTTGCATGTTTATTTTTCTAAATTATCACCATTGAAGGTTATCGCATTTATATTTCTACGACATTTCTTTTCATTACATTTTCATTAAATGTATTCATCTGTTTTTTGCTTTATTATAACTCCACTCGCTTGATTCTACCTTTAGAAATGCTGGTATAATTATGCCTCGTGTTTCTTGCACAATTAAATAATTCTTCAGAAATTGTTTAAGAGCGTGTTCTAAAAACTTACATGCAACCATATTGTGATTAATAATGTGTAGGCTTGCATGATTAAGGAGACCAACATACGCCTAAGAAAGAGAAAGTTTCGCGATGATGCTTTGGAGGTCGATTTAGTAATTACAAGCTCCTTGACAGTAGTGCTTGTTAAGGTCTCAACGATTTTACTCTTCAGGTGTTTTTTTTAATGTAACTGTTCTTGCCCCATCACAAACAAGTGATTTAATGACGATAGGCGTTTTGTTGCTCAAAAATTAAACATTTTTTTTGAACTTCCGTGATTTTATGATGTTCATCTAGATTCTTCCAATATATCAAATGGTATCATTTATATGTTTAGGTACTTAGTCAAATCATTTGTTAGATAATATAAGATTTGAATGTTAACATTTCTGTGTATTTGTATCTCTTTGACCATTTACTTAATCATCAAAATTTTGATGTTAAGATTATTATTATCCTACAAATTACAAACTCATTTCTAGAAGTCTTATAATTTTATTTACAATTCAATCAAGACTCTGGCGAGCATTTCCATAACTGATATCAATGTAAAAACTTGTCATATATACCTTCCATATAAAGCTTCCGTGTAACAACTAAGTACATATGTTTCAATTTAACTCTGGACGATTGCACAATCTCAGTCATGTTCCGACACCAACCTAACATAGTTCACTTCCATATATCAACATGTGGTTCATTAGTATCGCCCACTGGTTACGAGAAGTGTATTACGCGACCTATAATTGCATAATTGCCTAATATCCTTATATTAATGACCACTCTGAGCGGCCGCTTTGACTTCAATTACGATATGAGTTTCTGAACTTCCGAAATTGGCAAATCATGTATAATAAAATTCAGCAATTTTAATTTACATTTCGTTTCCGTTTAGGGCAATTTTCCTTAATTATCCATCTTAGAGGAATCAATATTCATAAGTTAATCTGTTCTTCGTATATCAGGTTTTTTACGGCTCGCACATGAGTCGATTTTTATATGGGTTGCTCAGATCAATAAAATGGTTCTGGCGGTTAAGTATATAATTTAAATGTTTCGAAGCAAATTTCAACCTCGTTAAGGTAATAGCATACTGTGTACGATATAAATACATTATATACATAGTTTCTGGGATCTCAATTTGCTTCTGTCTCTCGGTTTATAATATAATCAGTATTATAATATAGTATATATTGAATAGACATTTATTGATACAACACACATCTATGGGACGTTCGTGCAAGATCCTCCCCTAAGGTTTCACATAAGCTTCTAAAGCATGCAAGGGGCCTGTTCCACAAAGCCGTTCTTCCTCGTCACGATATACATTGGAGTGCAGGTCCATGCGTACTAGAGTGACGGGGGACACCAAGCGGGATCACTTACGGAGATCGTTGTCACTCTTCCTCGGTAATTGGTGGGTCGTTTGAAGTCTCGAACTCGATTTCGGTCTCATTTACTCTTTCAAGGATATCAGCGGGTAGGCTGTTCTTTCTCGCTCTGGGTTCGGGAGGGTCCCATTCGGGAAGGCTATTCTTTCTGCAAAGGTGTAAGTTTCGGTGTGTGTGTTGGTGGGAGCAGTGCTGCCGCGGTGGCGGGTCCTCTTTCCGCGCCTGGCTCAGCCCGGCAACAGTTTGCGACACGAACGACATCGTTTCTCGTCTACTCTATTGTTTAGCTAACCAACGAGGTAGTCGCTGCAAAATTTATACAACAATGTCACCGTGGGATTTGGTTATTTAATCAACATCTAAAGCAGTGCCAATTAGTTTAACCTATTGAATATTTTAAACCGCCGGAAAGCCTTATTTATAACAGTCAATCACTGTTTCCGTTTTCAATAAAATATAGTGGTATAGGTATCAGCTTAACTGCTTGAAACTTCCAAGTACTAACAAGCCATTAAAATGAAAGTGAAATATCCGTTAGCGCAGAAATAGCGAACAATTTTTCTATCACGCGACCAAGGGGGATACTTGGATTACTGGAAGAATATGTTTTCATTCATGAAGAGTTGTTTTCAACCCATTATTGACCCTCTGCTGAGCATAGGTCTTCTCTCAGAATGATATACCTAATTTTAAGATGCAGCCGACCGCGATGGTGAAGTGCGAATTGATAGACTTCACACCTATGAGACCTTTTTTGTAAGAACTGTCAGGTGTGTAGGTTTTCTCACGATGTCTTCCTTCAATATGTAGCAGAATATTATTAATTTTTAATACGGACATACTTTTCGAAAAAATGGGTGGCCTGGTAATCGAACCTCGTACCTTCGATTAAGAGACCGAATGTAATGTAATGGGTATCAACGATATTGATGATTGATGGATTAAATTAGTATCAGTGTGTGGTGCACATGAATGCTACGAATATTTCAAAGTATAAGACAAGTTCAAGCACAGCTATTTTTTGTTTCTAACGTTAAAAGATTAGAAAATTCACAAGCCGTTCAGAATTAACATACAAATGTAATGAAATTCTACGGCAAAGAGAGAAGCTAGCAAAAGGTCCACAGTAAAGGGACAAATAGTTGGACAACACGCAAGGAGCGGCGAGTTCGTGATGAATTGGCAATTTGAACAAATTGTTCTGATGTTATACCGGCTCGAGGGTTGCTTTACAATCACCAGATTAAGCGCGATTGCCTGGAAATTGTGGTTTAATGGAAACTAAACTAAATTACTCGCAATTTTTACATGTAAAATACATTTTAAGTTTTCTTTCTAACTTTATTTTCAACTATAAGAACTGAGGATAGATAAAATTATAGATGTGGAGTAGTCGTAAAATATGTCAATTATAGTTTATGGTTAATAGATGGTTTATGGTAAATATGGTGATAGATCATTATTGTAAAACAATACAAGGAGTATTAATCAATAAACATAAATTAGAGAAGTACTTTAAACTCGTTGAAAGAATTAATCGGTGAATGAGAGATTTCTGAATTTATCAAAACATTTTGTACATCATAGTAAAATGTAATGGCTAAATTGCTTTCATATTTCAAATGAAGATCAAAGTATTTTTTGCAGTCAGAAATAATAAAAACAAAACTCATAACAAATGGTAAAATGAAGTGT
This sequence comes from Spicauda simplicius, assembly GCA_949699795.1. Classification (NCBI taxonomy): domain Eukaryota; kingdom Metazoa; phylum Arthropoda; class Insecta; order Lepidoptera; family Hesperiidae; genus Spicauda; species Spicauda simplicius. The sequence continues at coordinate 20,410,932 of OX453060.1, read as the reverse complement.
CGGGTTTACGTTGATTCTGGCTGTAAAAATATTTACAGCTTAGAACTCGGCACTTGCATATAAAAACAGGTCAGTGATCCCGTGGAAAATTGTAGAAGCAGAAAGTGTTGGCTTGGGGCCAGAAAACTCTTCCCTTACTCATAAAACTGTCCTGATACCTCCTGTATTTGCGATATACTGTACGAACAAACATCTACTCACGTTACTCGTCGTATAAATTTCAATAATGTTCTGCAAATGTTTACCAAGAAATGGGATGATCGACAAATATGTACATAGATATGTGTTAAGACGTAATGAGTCTTTAATGGTAGATAATTTAAATAAGCAGTTGAACGACCTTTTAATTTGTACTAAATCCTACAGATGGGGAGATAAAGTTTATTTGGCATAAAAGATAAGAATCATTGAGAAAGAACGGAATGGAACAAACAAGGTATTAATAACAATGCTTTGAACTGTAGAAGCAAAAACAAACAAAATATTTCGGGCGAGAGGTGGATGAAAAATGCCGAAAGATATTTTTAATTCACGCGAAGTCGGGCGTGAAAGAGGGGAGTGTGAAAAGACCCAGTTTGTGTAGGTGTGTCAAGCAGTCATTGCTAGCAAGTCTGAAACTGACATTCTGGTAATTGCGATCTCGGGCGAATATAGCTGGGCATATACGACCGAACTTTATAAAGAGACTAACTATGACTGTGTTTTAGTTGCTGACATCTGTCTAATTCGTAGTCCGTTTGGTATGGCGTAATTTCTGATAGTAGCACTGTAATAGTAGTTTTAATTAGTCATATAGAAACATCGTTAGAAGTAGTTTTTTGCATAGTTTTTTTTTTTAATTTGACTGAAGTAGCAAACGAGCATGCAGTTCACCTGAAGGTAAGTGGTCACTGCCGCCCATGGACATCTGTAATCAACTTCATACAGAATATGGGATCCATCTGAAGTCAATCACAGATGCGTTGCCACTCCCGAGGACTATGATGGTCGCCTCATGTGAAAGTGTGCCGGCAACCACACTCTTCTACCGAAACGCAAGAAATGCTTCACGCTAGAAATAGGTGTGGCGGTGGTACTTCCCCGGTCGAACTACACTGGTTCTACCACCTACAAGTGTATTTAGACAAATAAAAGCCTCCCAAAAATATTTTTGCTCAAACCTGCAATTTTTCCCACGAATCTATATTAAGGAAAAGACAAAAGACGCAGATTTTGTATCTATCAGGTGTGAACTGTATCAATGGTACTCAGTAGACTCAACTACGGTACAAAGTAAAAAAGGCGCAAGAGCCTTATTTCCTGTACATGACAGCTCAGGTCACTGTTCACTTGCAACGTCAAAGCTACTGTGCAAAATAAGGTGAGTGTAGTCTACTTTCTTTGAAAAGTGCTATAAAAACTAGACAGTCTTTCTAGGGAGTAATAAGTTTGGATAAAAAGGTTTCTATTTATAGAATGGTATTTCGTAAGAAGTTATCATATTTCTTAGGAATTTATAAATTCCTTTTATTTATTTACAATAACAGTATATCATAGTTGGTAAAAAATATTTATAACTAGCTGACCCGACAAACGTTGTTTTGCCATATAAAAAATAAAAAAAAATGTTAAGGGTGGACAACCCTTAAGGGACCCTTAAGACCCTTTAAAAATTGATGTTGGCCGATTCTCAGACCTACTGAATAAGCATATAAAATTTGGTAAAAATCGGTCAAGCCGTTTCGGAGGAGTATGGCAACAAAAACTGTGACACGAGTATTTTATATATTAGATACTGAAATAATGTGATATTTTTGGAATTTAGTACATAATTATCCTACTCGAATGTTAGATAGATATTCTGAGGAAATTACTACGAATAAATATATTAATTAAGAGGAATCTGATAATAATAAATGCATGTGGTGCACTTAGATATTAAAAATATTTGAACCAAATTAGAATTGAACACACATTAACTTACAACTAATGCTATGTACGTGAACATTCCACATACCCTAAGGGGTTATACTTCTACGGTCCAGTAATTATAATTTATATTATTACCAATAGGCTAGCCGATGTAATTATTACGTTCTAAGAAATGCTAGGGCAAAGGTGTGACGGCCGCGCCTATTTTAGTCATGGGCGATATAACGTGTCGATATTAACTTGGTATTTTAAGTAATGTTAAGTTTTTTCCTTTTTAAATATTAGAAATATTTTTGTAGTAAATAGGCATGCAAGCAACACGATAGTAAGTAACCACTGCTACCTACGGACATCTGTAATCAATCGCTGATAAGATTAGGCTCCTATCTGAGGTTGCTCACAGATGTGTAGTTTTTTTTATCTGGCTGAAGAAGCAAACGAGCATGCTATCTACCTGATGGTAAGTGGTCATTGCCGCCCTGCGATATCTGTAATCAACTTCATACAGAACATGGGTTCCATCTGAAGTCAATCACAGATGCGTTGCTACTCCCGAGGACTACGATGGTCGCCTCATGTGAAAGTGTGCCGGCAACCACACCCTTTCATTGAAACGCAATAAATGTTTCACGAAATAATTTTACTGTAATATATTTAGTAATATTTATCTTCAGTACTAACTTTTAATTTTAAAAAGTTTATTAATGCAAACAAGAGAATAAAACGTAGTGTGCACAATTTTACACTTAACACAAGTTAAGTGTCACGAGAGTTGAGTGTGTCAGACACTAGACACGCACGTGTCAATGTGTCAAGTTTTGTAAGTGTTCAAAAGTATGGTGGGGCTTCACTAGCGTTGCCAGGCGTCCGGATAAAGCCGGACAGAGTAAAGTTTTTTAATGCGCTAAATGAAACGGTGTCGACCTATCCAGCTTTTTTCCAGGGTTTTTAATTTTTACCACTGACATTTATTGTAATTCATCGTCAACCCATTATTGTCCCACTGCTGGGCACGGGTCTTCTCTCGAAATGAGAGAGTTTTAGGCCATAGTCCACCGCGCTGGCCAACTGTGAGTTGGTGGACTCCCACACCTCCGAGAACTTTATCTTTTTTTAAAAGAACTCTTGGGTGAGTAGATTTTCCATCGCCGAAAAGCAGTGATTATAAATTTCTAATACGCACATAAATCAGTGGTGTGTGCCTGGGTTCGAACCTCGGACCTACCGATTAAGAGGGCAAGTTTCACCATTACGCAATTACTGCTCTATTATTGTAATTAAATTACCAAAAAAGAATCAAACACATTTTTATCGTACCTCTCTTTCTCTCTCTGGTCATTATTGGACCACTACTGGGCACGGGTCTTCTCTCAGAATGAGAGAGTTTAGACCATACATACATTTATCGTACCTACGTCGTATTAATTACTAAGACAATTATCTTTAATAATTTAGGTTATCTAGCCTTTTAACCAAATGTCTGGCAAACTGGCTTGTCTGTCCGGCTACCAGGTATGACGACCTGGCAACCCTAGAGTTGACATAGTGTGTCGTATGGAGTATCATAGTATAGCGTATGAAGTGCCTCTCTATTTACCAAAATACTTAGAAATTCTTCATAAATATGCAAGCACTTGTTTTTTGAAAGAATACGCAAGAGGCACAAGAGGTTTTCTTATAAGACTGAAGTAGCAAATGGGCATGCCGTCCACCTGGTGGTAAGTGGTCACTGCCGGCCATGGACATCTGCAAGCAACTTCATACAGAAGGGTTTAATCTGTAGCCAAATACAGATGCGTTGCTGCTCTCGAGGACTAGGTCGCCGTATAAAAGGGTGCTAGCAACCAAAAATAATTTAAAGTAAAAGTAAAATTATTATTTATGTAACCTTGATACGTTTTGCCTGATAATTTGCGTTTTCAGCTATACTTTGCCTCATCAAAAACGCTAAGTTAAAAAAATGGTCATTAAATTACATTTTTATGGCAAAAATGCTTGTATGATTTTTTTTATAGCTGGTTCTCTGTCAACGTAACAAGTTGTCAAAGGGTTACCCTTAGTTATTGAAATTAAAAAAGGACAATAAATAAATCTACTAGACAATAATAACTCTTTTTAGTCTTCTTTCATTAGCTTCACTCTATTTAAATTGCAACTTACACGAATGACGAAAAAAACAATTATCGAGGCAATAAATCGTCTGTAATTGATAATAGTAGAATAAAACATTTATTTACATAACCTTAATACGTTTTTGCTAGATAATTTTAAGTGACTGTTATAGTAATTATTTTAAAGTGACTGTTTGGTGGCTAATTTTCTATTCATAAAAAATACATAAACACCAACGACGAATGACCCCTACTTAATTTTTCCCCATTTCCACTTCAAGAAATAATCCTATCTCACACCAGAGCGCGTTTAGTCCATCGGGACGTAAATATTTTTCACATATTTGAATCCTTTGATCTGTGAAAATCCGATAGAAGCTCAGAAACGTGTTTGTTGCGCCGATATATTTGCAATGAAAGCCAATATACTCCCTATGGCCGACTATTGGCATGACAGCAAATATTGGCGTACATTTACAATAATCGAGTAAACTAAACTCTTCTATTTATATATTTGTTTATTATGTTGAAGCACTTTACATACCCTTTGGTGTTAGATTAAGATACTAAGATATATTCGTATATTGTAAGCAGCTCCCCCCATACTCTATATATACAAGAACCAATGCTGCTTATACCACTTATCCGTCGAGCCCAACTTCTGCCGACGCTCATGATGATAAAAAATCACAACTTCATGAACCTTGCCCCGGTACCGAAATATATATTATTTATGAAGGTACTTTTTTAAAATCTTTATTTAAAGAGCTGTGCCTACTGGCATTGTCGCTCTTTAATATCTTCTCGCAATATTTAACTATTTCTTACTCCTATATTTACTAACTTATACAAGGCATCAGCAAAATCTTCTAGAAGATAAGCCAAAGCACTGTTACACAACCCAATATCTGACATTGTCCGTTTAGCAAAAATTTCCTCTCTATATGTCTTATTCTGTTTTTTATTATGGTACTTTACCGAAGTTCTAATTCAGAACACTGAGTACCGCGCACCGTATACTTCGTACTTTTATTCAATTTACAGTCTATTATCTTTTGCTCTATTAAAGTTTTATGGCGTTAACCTCAAAACCAGCATTACAACATTAGCAAGTGTACCAAGCTCATATTTACGGATAGTCGTCCGGTTAACGCTAACGGTCCGGAAGTCGGTGACGTAAAACCACCGACCGGGCTGTAATGGATGGTTCCGTCTTATCGCCTGTACGTTTATAGGGTACTTACTTTGCTGTAAATAAATTGTATACTTTAAAGTGTAAAGCGAAATAGTGTTATGAATTTTGGAATTTCGCATTCGAATGAATATTAATTACGAGTGGAAATTCGAAATCATGTCGGAAATTTACAATCGCTTGCGATAACTTGGGTGTAGAGATTTCCTCATCATATTTTCTTATAACGTTTAAAGTCATTCATTTATAACATGGTAAAGTCTTCGGAAAATCAATACGACTGATAGGCGGAATTGGCATTGTTTTGGAAATTAGTTATTGGAATGTAATTATGTATGATGTTTATTGTGGCAATTAAATCTACACATGTAAATTAAACTATACGGTGAAAGATAATGTACAATGAAACCTTAAATCAGAACTCATCAACTCTTTGAGAGTTGATGAGTTCTGATTTAAAGGTATGCCAAATGGTAGATCAGTGAAGTCAAACCGGGGAGGTAATACCTCCACATATATTTCTAGCGTAAATTGGTTTGCATTTTGATGGAAGAATGTGGTTGCCGGTTCAATCCCCGGGAGTAACCACGTGTCTGTGATTGACTTCAGATGGAACCATCTATGAAGTTGTTTACAAATTTCTATGAGCAGCAGTTACCATCAGACGGACTGCACGTTTGTTAAACGTGTGGCACTCGGGGACTGCCGCGGTAAAGCTATTGCATAGCATTTTTCATATTAATTTTAGTTTTTTTCTTTGACACTACTATATATACTTTATCACAAACAGCTACTTACATATTCGACCGATTTCCGAGCAGCTCGTCTCGATTCGTGCGAGCTTCGTACATTCGTACCATATACATACACGTGAAGCGAACGCTCGGCCGCGCTACATGGTAGGCGGAGTGGGGGGTGTTAGGTTCTTTCGTTACGGAATTTCTTGATTCGGTCGCCGCGCTCAAAGCGATAAAAGCTATGCAGTAGCTCAACAAAAAGGTTGTAGCAAGAAAAAATTAAACGAAACGTTCAAACTTATATCTCAGGCGTAGTAATGCAATGTAAGGGTCGAATTATCTGTATAAATTACGCGGCCAGTCATCTGTATATCTGTTTCCACAGGTGACAGTGGCCACTGACTTTAAGGGAGACCGCACGTTTGCTACATCGTAAAACCCGAAGCTTAGTAAAAGCCGTAATTCAGTTGTTAGTTTAACAGAGCCGCCATTAACCAGCCCACTGGGTCAATACCACGTGTGTAAACGCAAAAAGTTTGCACAAGGCTCGTTACGCCGCGAATAACATTCGATTCCACTGTGCAAATATTAACTGGCTGTTTGGTTAAGGCTGACAAGGGCGAAGAACATGTTACTGAAATTCTGGCTAATATGAAAGTGGTATAGAGTATACGAAAGTTATGAAGTTTTTGGCTGCTACTTTATTACGAGCAGTGATAGCCTAATGGTTGAAACTCGCCCTCGGGAGGATCAGATACAACGGATACGGGAGGATTCGATACATAATTGTATCGAAAACTGAATGGATACGATTTGAGTTGATACGGAGTACGATACGGAGCTGAAAATATGTTGGAAGATTTTTTTCTGTGTTCTTATTATCTACTTGTAAGAATGCAGCGTAACTACTGACCCAGGTGAAAATTATCTCACACTTCCCACTAAGATAAATAAAATGAAAGTAAAGGAATAAGAACGGTATTGAGAAATTACTTGCAATACATCCAAGCAAATTTGGATTTTTCTAAAATTATTTGCTTATTGGAACTTAATTATCACTTTCCGTGAAGAAAAACATCGTAAGGAAACCTAAACACTTCTTCTTTAAAAAAATATCTCGGAGGTGTGTGAAGTCCACCAATTCGCACTTGGCCAGCACGGTGGTCTATAACCTAAATTCTCTCATTCTGAGAGAAGGCCCGTGCCCAGCAGTGGAACAATAATGGGTTGACGAGAGATGAGGGACTTCACTACGCAAGGCGATTTGGTTTATGGGACCTATAATGTGGCGGTATCTTTTCAGAATAATTTGTATGAATATTAAATGACGTGTGATTATTAAGTATATCGAAATAGTTTTGATATTGATTAAAATGTTACAGTTAAATATACATAATATTATTCGACACTATAATCACTATTATTTATTGTAATACTATTACTATCTCATGCAGTATAACAAAATAAGGCACCATTGTACCAACTAACCAAATATTTTGACTTTATTAGATAAATTATGAAAAAATATTTCCAATAAGAAATACTTCTTGATTTGTTTTGGATTTAATTTTAGCAATTGTATTAGTTGTTGATGTTATTAGCTAGTAGTGGCCATTTAACTGGACTGCATTAACATTACAAAAAGGAAATGTGCTATGGGAAAGGCTAAACTACATAAATATGAAAAAATATTTATAAAGTCCACCAATTCGCAGTTGGCCAGTGCAGTGGACTATGGCCTAAACTCTCCCATTCTGAGAGAAGACCCGTGCCCAGTAGTGGGCCAATGATGGGTTGATGAGAGATATAGATATAGAGACTTTATAAAACATAACAAATTTATTTCAGGTCTTTCTCATAACTTGTAAACTATTTGTACGCATGAAAGTATCCTAAAAAATAAAGCACTCTAAACATTTGCAAATAAAGAACAGGTATATGAAGGTGTAATAAAATTCGTAGAAACTACAAACAAAGCCAAATTCATTACGGTAATGGACGAAATGCAGCAATGCTAGGTTCATTCAATCGTAGTGGCCGTGTTGACCACGCCTTGACGAGTTGTTAAGTAGAAGGGTAGGCAAACTATTTCACCTTTACTGTTAATGTTTCAATCGGGAAAACATTTGAATTAGCTTCAATGGATAATGCAAAGTAAAAATCTCACATTCGACTGGTTGTTTGTAATTATTTGAAATTTAAGCGATTCAGATTGAATGATGAAATATATTTGTGTTTACTGATATTCCATTATTATACCCTTACTAGAATTGTAGAGTGGTGGATGATGAGTCTTCTCCGAATGAGAAGTGCTATCATTCACCACACAAGTACAAGTACACATTTCAAATTTTACAATAAAATAAGAACATGCTCTTTTCAGACGCACAGGCTTTTATAAAAATCACCATTAGAAAATCAATTCACCTAGCTTTAATACTTAAGATACATTCAATATAATATTTTCAACTAATTACACGTTTCTATTTTTAGCTTATTGAACATCATTAGATGTAAGCAGTTCTATATCAAAATTAATAAAAGACAATAATGAAAATAATACAAAATACAGAAGGAAAAATAATTGGGCCAGTTACAATGAAGTTTGAATAAAGAAATGGCCGAGTTGACAGCACAATGGGAGCAACTGAAATGGAAATTAATAATGTATCGGCCTCAGGGCGAGGAGGAAACTAATAGAAAAACTGTGCGAGGGACCGTCTTTGGTTCTGTACGGACCCAATGTGCAAGTGTTTGTCCAGAACTTGAAAATGTTTGATCAGAATTATAATATCTTCTGCACGACTTAAGATTGTTCATAATCTTCTTTAGAGATTTATTAAGGGTGAAAATTTTAGAAAGCTTTAATGTCTCGAACAGACACCTAAATTATAATTATAAGTACTTCAGGTTGTGTAAATCACGGTATAGTCAAAAATGGCTGAGTATCCTTCCATCAACTTCTTGATGTCCACTGCAGAACATCGAACTCTCATAATGGGTTTTGCTAATGTCACCGTAGCTGACATTCGGATTGGTGATCGCAATGGTTCGTGTTACGCAGAAAAACGTTTCTGTTCACCTGAAAGAATCTCCTAGCAGTTATCTACGACATCTATGGGATGAGAGGGAATGCAAATCAAAACCGAGACAGTACAGAGTTGAATGATTATAAAGAAGAAGAGAAGAATATTAGCAAAGTTACCGTAACCCTAGAAACAAAGTTGCCAAGGGTTACACAATTTCATGAACGATACGACAGTGTACAATATTAATCGGGTAAGGGTCAAGCGGGTATCCACAATCGATAACGCTCGCGGTGATGGATTATAGGTATTTTATAGAACAAATTGGATGATGACCTTAATATAGCTTAGCTAAATATCGGGCGCAGTTTACTTCCTATTAAATCTGGATAAGTAGAGGGAGTAGATCAGAGTGGGGTTGCTTAAAACTAAGCTGAATAGGAGATAGTGCTCCTTAAACGAGTAGTGTTTAGGAGCACTGTCTCCTCTGCTATTGCTGTTCTATCAGTGAATTTATTTCAAATTGTAAAAATACTTGAAGTACATTTATCTACATAAGTATTACATTCCTAGTAGGTTCTAACAACAACAATACCAAGATTTCTTGAATCAATCAATGTTTTACTAGTTGCAGTGAAAATTAAAATGAATTCCAATAAAAATATTTTTGTTTGTCTCAATTATTCCGCTTAAATCTCGGGCCTGAAAACAAGCAAAGCCTCTTCATCGTAAAGAGCAATTTAGCTAAAGAGGATAAACATCGCGTGAAATCCATACGTTTGCCAAACAAAACAATATATATCAATTTCTATAAACGTTTGTATTCAAAGTGTATAAGAAACTTCAGCTTCAAAATAACAATCTAAAGCAGAATAAAATGAATAAATATATTTGTGTGTGCAAAACTTCCATATCTGTAAAAAAGATATGATCCCTCAGATAACCCACAAAGTAACGTGTCCCGTAAACTTTCTGATAAACAAGAAAAATGCCTGGACGCCTTTGGGTAACAACCTCTATCACAACTTTGTAAAAGAAAACAAAGAAGGCCAAAACGGAGACCAAGATTTATTGCTCGGGGACAACGTAAACTTACAGAAAAATATCAAGTTTACCTCATAAATATGTTACCGAACGTGACCTACATATCTTAAGGTACGAATGAAATAATTCATGACGATAGGTTCTCGAGAGGCGAGTCATTTCTATAGAGAATCGACGGTGCTTCGGTTGGACGTATGCCAGTTGCCAGTAATGATGCTCCACTTCTTGGTTGCAGTGGATCACTCGAAGGCATTGGTCGGGAAAAATGTTTTATTGATGAACAATAGACTGATTGTGTGTTGATTGAAATGAGACTATTGTGAATTTATCAGCTCCGATGGCATTTCATAAATCAATGGGACATTGTAACATTATTTATGTATTTATAATAGCTTTCTATCAATTGTATTTGAAAATTACTCGCAATGAGTATGAGAATACACTTTACCTACTTCTATAGTTCTTGTTGATGTTTTTTATTTTAAAACTTAACTATCAGATTGATATAGAAAATGAGTAAGTTTAATAGTTAGTCGGTATAAAGATGAACATAGGCAATTTTTAAGTAAACATTATACAAACATTACATTTTGTAGCTAATTAAATGTAGTAATATAACGTGTATTCGATATCCAACAACAAAAATTGATGATTTAAACAAGAAGAATGAAGAACATAATATTATGATGTTATGCTGATATCATTGTGATGATGGATAGTTGAATTATAAATTCGTGTAATATTCGTAATAGGTATATATTTTACTTTAAAAAAAGGTTAGTTGTCAAGAGGTTTCATAGTTAGGTTCCGTTTAAGGTGTGATTTTGATAATAACCAAGACATCTAACGAGGCATTCTTGTCTCATTATCGTGGTGACGCTAATTGCTAGAGTTTCAGCATATAACTATCATAATTATAGTAACCTTTAAAAATTTAAATGTAAGCTTTTACGTTCCATCATTACTTTTTACATCAAAGTTCATAACATCTAGCCTCATTACATTTTACTTAGAATTACAAATATCCTTTCCATTATCCTGAACGAATAAATATGATCATTAACATAAATTTTAAGCGGTCATAAATTGCTGTAACTTTATTATGTCTATAACTAATTCAGTCCTTAAAGGTAGTTCTTAAATTGACAAGACGACGTAAAGGAGGCCTCGGTTTAATACGTTAACAATATTTATGTGCATAGTTAAACATAATGTATACAACATGGGATTTATTATATAAGGTAGCTTAATGTTTCGATGGAGCCGATACGAGCAATTTGGAACACATAGGTAATCCACTTAGTCCTGGCTTTGTTTGATTAGTGACTTCCAGAATTAGTACGGAATTAAAACTAAGTTTGTAATCAACAGAAAGGTGCTTCAGACACAGTGAATGCTACGAAACGAATAGTGTGTAAGTGAAAATTTTAAGTCACCAAAGTGACAAAAGGTTGATCCAGACAAACGCTTACCGATTCGCTCCACTACACTCGAGGGTCCCGGCAAAGTGGTTGGCACACACAGTATTCACAAACACAACATGAGGGCACAACACTTGTCTGTGATGGTGATTTTCAATGCGTAATTTTTGTAAGGACACGAGAGACGTGGGCACGCTGGGAACGAGTGCGGGACGAGACTGGCCGGGCTGCGCCGCAATCGATCGTTGTGCGCATATTCCTTCGCGCCCCGCGTCATTCCACCCCCAATATCTTATGTATGAGAGCGGAATATGCCAGGAAAGTGAAAAAATTACGGTAGCCAGGCTTAGGCTCAGAGATCTGACCACCGTTCGCTGGTAAGCTGGTTTGAAATTTGTGTGAGCACGGCACTAATCCGTTTCGCTTCGGTGGACATCGATCGCATACAGTAGCCCCATTAGGGCCAACATGGGCGTGGGCGAATGCTCGGCACGATTCAAAAATACATAGAAGTATTTAAGGTGACCAAAATATTTTTGTTTTCGTTTTATAACATAGCTTGAACATAGGGAACAATATTTTTCACTCGAATAGAAAATCCATAGTCATAATGAGATTTCAGAACGCAAATATTAATTCAAACTAACTATTGAAGATAGATTAAAGAGAATCCCCTCTGACGGCACGGTCGTTGCTGATTACCTCTATAATATCAATAAGCCGGCCCAATTACGTAAGTAACAGGGTAATTTTGAAGTTTACCGTGCAACGTGAGGGAAACCGTGAAATGCACTTCTTTGTACACGTTACCGTCAACTTCACAGAGTTTTGATTAGTTAAACCACTGGAAGACTTTAAAGTTTAACAAGTTTCCTCATTACCAGCTGGAATATTATAAATCCTTTGGGATTTGAATTTGCCGGTTCCGTAGTGGATGTTATGTTTACTTCCCTGAATCCTTTGAATGAAATTATGTCGTGTTTGGAATTAAAACGAGTTGGTTTATTTGCTGTTCTCTTCTATATTTACACATAAAATTTGAATGGCCTATTTGTTTCCAATTCTTTTTGAAATATAATTTTTGGTTTCTCGCGAAAACTTAACATATTTAGTAACAATGCAGTTAAGATTTTAATATTAAAATACACAATGAAAACCTTAAATAAGTTATAGGATAGTAAAATATTTGACAAAGAATGTGATAAGCTTAAGCCGTCTTTTAACAGGGAAGCGTAAGCTTCCCTGTTAAAAGACGTTTGTTTTAAAATTTAAAGTCAATTTATAGTAATGGGACGATCTCCTCAAAATTTTAAAGGAAGATTGAATTGTACTAGATGTAAAATTCAGAGCTAGGTACAGTTTACTTTGTTCGAGCTTCCGCCGGTATGCATACTCATACAAAGTGTACGTGTTCATACATAGTTTAACTGCAAAAATCTTTATTTGAAATCATTTCCTTACATTCTGAGTTTTCAAGACTAGGTCAAAACTTAAAGAAAATGGTTTTTGAAAGAAAATTTAAAATAGAACCCTACTGAAAAAAAAAATAATAATAATTGCTGAAATTTAATTATTGTATAAAGTTTAAACATCCTTTTTTATCAATGTTTGTATCACATGCAAAAAAAATCCTACAGAATTAAAAGATGAAGAGAATTTAGATCATTTATTAAGTTGGTCAAATGTAGATTGGGTGACTTAATACATATTTTACAATATTCTACAGTAATTTATTTTCAAAATTATAATTAACTTACTCTAACTTACCTGTATTTCTTATCTCTATGCCACACAGAGACATGCAGCATCTGATGATCATAGATTGCGGTGGGCAGAGGCAATTTAAGATGCCTCTGGAACTCCGGCTCCCTTTTGCCATAAAGCACTGATGTCCTCTGGAATATGGACCTCTGCGATGGAAGTGACTGGTTCTCCGTGACACCACTGATAACGACCTGGAAAAGATGACGTCTATTATGTAAGGTATTTTTATTATCTAGAATCGTTTTGGAACGCATGCAAATGGCACAAGAGGGACATAAAACTATATATCTATGTATCTTATCCACCAATGATTTCTTTTGAGAATTTATTACTCGTGAAGGAAACCGTATACTGAGAGAAAATTTAGTAAAACAAATTCATATATCATACTAAAATTGACTTGGAAATCTTATCGTGAATATAAAAGATTGATACGATATAACCTCTGGTCGCAGAGGTTTTCTACGCTTAAATCTAGCTGCATACTGCTGAATTACAAAGCTCAATGGTGTATGAAAATATTCATAGGAATAGAGAAAATGGTGCTATGACAAATGCTTCTACACGACGAAATAGTGTAAATTATGGTATTGTTAGTAATGTTATGTTATTTTAACAAAAAGTTGACTTTATATCTAGATTTATTTACTTTGTTATTCATTCCTATTAATTATGTCTAGATTGACAATACTAATACATATTATATTGTTACAAAACGATAAGAATAGCATAAAACGATAATAAGAATAGTATAAAACGACATCAGTCATCGAAGATCATTGACGTTCATTATAACGTATCAGTTATTATCAAAATGTAAGTTGCTTCTGGGTGACAATTTTACTATCGTAAAACTAGTCGTGATAATTATAAAGTTAGGGCATTACTTTAATTGACTGCGTGTATGTTACTATAATTATACTATAGACTAGTGAAGTGCGTCGATCGTTTACTTTACAAATTACTTTCAGGGAGACTAAAATAAACAACGTGACCGCTCCGACATTGACGGATTATTCTAGCGGACACCCGACTATGGAATGACTAAATCTATTAAAAAGTATAGCTAGTGCATGTCTGCACTTTAACGCACTGTAACGGGAAAAATAGAGTCAATTAAGAATCAATTGTAATATTCATCCATTTTAAACTAAAAACAATTGACACGTGCTAAATTCGGTAATTGATTATATTGTTCTAGTAACGTCTTCCATCAACGGATTTCGTTTAATTTCACAACAGTTTTTAAAATAATGGCTTTACGCTCACTTAAGCGATGTTGCGGGTTGAATGATAGAGTTTTGAAATTCGATTGCGGGGCAATCGAACTGTTAATCACCGAACATTTCCCGACGATTGTAAAGTTCTATTAAATAAATTACCTTTGCGTATGCGTTGATGTCCTCAGTCTTACCAGTAGACCGTTGCAAATCTCTGCAGCGTATAACTAGAAATAATAAAAATAATATAATTTGAATTATGAAAACGATTCCTTGATTTCAAATAAGTACTTGGAGGAGTTCGATAGTCACCACTCACCGTGCACGTCTATTACATCGTTACTTGTTATAATTTCTAGATCAATCGTTCCCTTCAGTGATTGAAACCTGTCGCTGCTACGTTCAAAGCGACTGCTAGCAACACTTCCTCTTTTTTCTTCACTGCTGTTTATACTACACTCTTCTGGCGAGTACGTCAAACATCGTCTTGAGGATCTATGTTCAATTACTGGAGTCATACCATCGTTTGGAATCAAGTCTTCATCTAACTTGCTGGTCTTATGTGCTCTTTCTTCACTTAGAACATTACTCGGTCTTTTTAAATTAGGTACAGGCGTAATTGGACTCGGAATACCATTTTCCAATGTCAATCCGAACAGTTCTCTTGATTTTTTGTTTTGAGTCAGGGGGTCGTAAGGCATTAAGCTGCTATGTGACACGTTAGACCTAAGTGATGTGTTTGGATTAGAGAAATGATCGTAATCCACCTCAGGTAGGCCGTTCATGCAATTATACGGAGAACTAAGGGGTTCACATAGTGACGCGTTTTGTAAATCCAATGCTGGACTTGGGATTCCCATTTGCAAAGTTTGCAACAATGATGACTTCGATTCGATCTGATTTTGTTTCCAATTGCTTTCACTGCTCACAGTTGATTTCTTTCTACGTATACAGCGTTGCCTTTTTAATCTATTATTGCCCCATTCCTTTGTCGCAGAATAAAGATCAGGTGTAGATTCTGAAGACATATATTCCAAGTTTCCTTTCGCACTTTGCGAAGAATTCATGGAGTGTGACCTATTTAATGATTTCTTTATCCTTTCTTCTGATATAGTTTCAGATTTTGCTAAATAATTTTCTGGCGTTTTAACTTCTCTCTCATTATAACCATCACCGTCATCAAATATGAAGCCTCCGATGGGCACATTCTTTAATAATTTGTCATGCGCCTTATGTATCGGTAATATTTTTTTAGTCGGTGTTGATTTTGGAGAAATTCTTGGTGATACCGAGTTTTCTCTAGATAGATTAACGTATTTAGCTTCTTTGATTAGATTGGTTTTATTTTCAGCTTGTGGATTAACAAAAAGGTCCTTGACAGAATCAGTTGAAGGTAAAGCTTCTTCATCGTCCTCAGGATTAGTTTCAAAGTTCTTTTTCATTATCCTTCTTTTAGACTTTACTATCTTAGTACTTTTTATAATATCTTCTATCATTCTTTCAAGTGTAACATCTCCCATTTGAGTAGTAGAAACCGTCGATTCTGATGAATTGGTTATTGAATTTCTGCATAAAATAAATTTATTTTCCATCTCAGTAGAACTTTCTTCATCTTTGATTGCTATTGAAAATGGATTATCTATCTTAGGAAAATATTCTGTCTCGTTATTTACATCACTTTTAAGAACTCTTTGGGATTTACTGTGTGTGCTCATGGTACTAAACCTTAGAGCTGCTAATTTTACAGATAATGGTGTCATCGATACAGGTGAGCAGCCATCTCTTAGTAAAGTGTGTGCATCTTTCTTATCCACTGAAGGTGATTTAAATGAACTTTCAAAATCGTTTGATTTCTTTCTTGTTCGTTTTAGAGGTCGAATACTACTAATTCCGTTTTCATTTTTATTAAAATACAAGGGGTTGTCAGTAAATATATGATGTCCAAATATAGGGAGAGTTGATTTTTCTAACCGTTTTTTATCTATTACTATTGGTTTTTCTACACAGTTAATAACTAAATCCCCATCATACTCAATTTCAACTAAACCTTCGCTACCAGTTTTCGTTGTACTTATTGGGTTTTTACTATTGACATGTTTCGCTTTGACTAATGAATCCCTGCTACTGTTAGTTGACATACTTAGCCTATCAGAAAGATCATTTAGAGATGGCTCTGATACGCTGTGAGTCATCTTAGGTGAACTTAAGTAACTTAGATCGACGTGCTTAATTCGCCTTTCGGATTTATAAGCACAGCTGTTTCTTGAAAAAACTTCATTATTGTTGACACTAGACATTTCAAGTTTCCTTTTTTTAGCTTCTCTGACTCTCCTACTGTAAGTTGGTGGTGTTGGAGGTAGATCTGGAGGAATTTCATCTTTGGTTTCCTGACGGTACACTTTCCGTCTCTCAAAATTAGGAGTACCTGAAGTTGGAGTGATATTGCTGACATCTTTTAGTGCTACTAATTCAGTTTTTTTAACAAAACCCTCTTTGAAGTAATTTGGTGTATTTCCTATGTAATTTATATTCTCTTTGTCTACATTCTTTACACTATTTTTTCGCGCTGTTGCTCCTAACGATCTTCTTTGGTACCTACTGGGTTTTTTACTTTTCTTTACCGTTTGCGCGTCTAAAGACCTTCTTGTATTGTAGTTTGTGTTACTATATATCTCCCTATTTTCATTATCTATACCAGTAACAACATTTACATCTTGATTCTTTTTACCGTATACTGCCCATTTAAGCATTTTGAAATCTGAAACAAAAAACAAATAATAAATTTATACATAATATTAAAGTTGATTGAACACACGAGATTGTTGAAGAAATCTTGGGAAACTCAGTATCTATTTTGGGTAGAATTAAAAAAATATCTGATAAGAGTGTCATTTTAAAAGTCATTTTAAAATAAATTTTAGTATTAGTAGGAGATTTATTTTTGAAACTTTCTGAACAAGGCGAGGCAAAGCGTCTTTAAAACGAAGTTCTAGCACTTTTCAACTTGACATTGGCACCGCCGTCGCACGCGATGTTTATTACACTAAAAGGGTAACATTTTTACAATCTCTTAAAGCTTTTTATTGCACTACAAATTTTATATTTGTCTGAAGAAATTTTAAAAGCAAGCTTCCATATCTTTATTTTATTTTATTTTGGAAAACATAAGTTTTCACGTATACGACAAAGTTTTCATGTATATGAAATATGAGTCTTTCATGAGTCTTTTCTCGTGTTAAGTTTATTTTATGTATTGAAACATTCTGATATAAACTTTTAGAACACTCGTTTCTTAGACATTGCGACCTAAATATTAAAATTCAGAAAATTAACATGCAATTATTCTTTTAAATGAGCTTGTGATCCATTCAATAAAATTTCAAGTAAGACGAGTCTTAATTAAAGGCATTTAAAAACATTTAGCCGCTTCTAGATTCAGTAGAGTAGGTCAAGTTAAGTTAAACTGTATTTAATGCTATTGAAACAAAATTTAATTTCACGGAGACTTTTAGAATATTCAGTAAACATTCGTTTAAAATTGAAAGTGGGGCGTACATAATGTTTTCATTAAAAGGTAGTACTCTGAAAGCTTATAATTTATATTGAACAGGGTTATTTGCATTCATCTATGTAGTATATTATTAAAAGAACGTTTTGCTCTGTGTTTTAGTTTTATAAAAATAAATATTCTGTGGATTGAAACGTAAAGACTCTGATACCGGCTTAATCATACGTAAACTTTAAATATTTTCATAACATACTCATTTGTCACATATTGTTTTTCATAGCTTAGTAGCTTGTATAGCTTATAGTTTACTTTATTAAGCTTATAGCTTACTTTAATAAGCTGTATAAAAACGGTGTTCTCACACGCCGTTGTCTCATAGATTATGATGCTTCCCGTGTAGTATAGGAATTTCTACAATTACAGCCGCGACTATCATTTGTCATCGACGCCATGACAGCACCGCCCGATTTGATACGTACAGACATTGCAGATCCGTTATATATGGAATGGAACAACTGTATAGAACAATTTCACGCCTTAACGCTATTTTTCATCGTTTTTTACTACCATATTGGTGTCTCATACGTGATCTAGTTTATAAGGGACGACCACCTACTTACCGTTTCTAGTAATAAGTAGTTCTTTATAAGTTACTATCTGACCCGGCGAACTCCGATCCGCCTAAAACTCACAAAAATCTAAAATTATCGGTGTTTCTCCTATATTAAACATAAAAACCTTCCTCTTGAATCACTCTATCTGTTAAAAAAACTGCATTAAAATCTGTAGCGTAGTTTTAAAGATCTAAGCATACATAGGGACAGACAGCGGGAAGCGACTATGTTTTATACTATGTAGTAATGCTAAGTTCTATGCGTCCATATTAAATAGATATTTCAAGTAATTAATGTGAGAAATGACTTTAGTTGGAAGTAAAACATGTTACCTTTTATTTTTTCATATTTACCTTTAGGTAACAAATTGAATAACTTATAGATCAATTAAAGGCAGACCGAAAGTGGTAAAAAATATTTAAAGATAAAACGTAAACGGTTTAGTAATGTTTAAACTCTTTATAAAAATAACATAAAAATGTGTCTTTTTTAACACTTTTTGCTGAAAATAACTTTTATATTTATAACATCTACATTCAAAAGAGTAATCCAAGTTCCTACCTTCGCCGATGCTTGAATTCCGAGCTTAATAGACTTGTATGCTAACCGCTGTCTCACGTTGTCACAGATTAGAATATACTGATGGATGAGGTAGAATGCATATTGTATTGTTCACCGTTACCAATATGCATGCGTGGTATGCTATAACGATAGCCAATATGCGATAATGGTCGTAAGAAACATCCCCTTTTTATAGTCGCCCGTTACGATGTCTTATGTGATTGATGTGTTATTCGTGATAGCAGCCTTGAGAATCTTGTTTTGATAAACGTTGTAATACAGAAAATGTAGTTAAATACACATACAAATATTTTTAAGCTACTGCATAGCTTTTATCGCGGGCTTTTAGCGCGGCGACCGAATCAAGATATTCCGTAACGAAAAAGTCTAACACCCCCCACTCCGCTTACCATGTAGTGCGGCCCAGCGTTCGTTTAACGTGTATGTATATGGTACGACAGTACGAAGCTCGCACGGATCAAGACGAACTGCTCGGAAAGTATCAAAGAAAAAAACATGTATTTATAAATACTGCTTAAATAAACAAATAATTATCATTGTATAAGTTGATAGAAAATTCTATGCAATAGATTTACCGCGGCAGACCCCGAATGCCACACGTTTTTTTTATTTGTAGAATAAGACATACATTGGTGTATAAATCGCTTACAAATATTATTTGTCTCATATTTAGACTGAGATAGGTTGTTAATATAGATTAAGTGGAGCAGTAATATGTTGTACTATGTAGAATTGGTTAGTACTAGTGATGTAACGAATATTCGCATTCGCATTCGCAAGAATTGTACGAATGTTTTCGAAATATTGAATTGTAGTCCTTTGCAAAAAGGTCGCAAAATCTATCCAAATTGAAATCGAACTGCAATTTGTCAATCTACTACGTACAATCATGTACAATCATGTAAAAGAAAAACATATACTTTAATAATACAGTCGTGACACGCGTTGATCTTAATTTCACTTTTATTCATTGAAGTTACCGTTAGTTACTGCGGTTCCGGTAATGTAGTAATGCCATTGAAATCGAGAATCTGGGGTACTAGGTTCGTTATACACTATTTATGGCACACTCCGTTTTATTATTATGAGCGTTACTGGCATTTTTCTAACACATATACTAGTATCTCGCCAGTGTCTTGTTTCGAATAGAAAATTTAAGAATTCTGAGAGAAGAATAGACCAGTGATAACTTAATGGTTGAAACTTGCCGTCTCAATCGGGAGGTCCAAGGTTCAAATCCAGGCCCGCACCGCTGATTTATGTGCGTATTAGAAATAAATTAACACTGCTTTTCGGTGAATGAAAATTTCGTGAGGAAACTACACCCTCGAAAGTTCTTTAAAAAAAAAGTTCTCGGAAGTGTGCGAAGTCCACCAATTTGCACTTGGCTAGCGCGGTGGACTATGGCTTACAACTCTCTAATTCTGATAGAAGACCCGTGCCCAGCAGTAGTACAATAATGGGTTATACCCAACAAGCATATAAATATCGTCCATTACAAAAACGTTTGGTTTGTTTGGTCATATTAAAAGCCATGTTTAATACTCAAATAAAGAAAGATTCACAAGTAACTTGTACGACTAATTAAATTATACAGTTGCCATCTAAAGCTAGATTGAGAAATAGATAAAAGTAAAAAGTAGTGCGAAAAATCAGATCGCGGTTAACCGTAGCATGTGAAACGGATTTTCACACTGCGACGGTTATTAACGGGGTTTATGTCTTAACTTGTTAGAATGGTAAAAGTAAAGATACTCAAAATTTGTTATAAATTTTAAGAACGTTGTCTATTAAGTAGCTATTTTATTTTACGTACTTTCTTTTTTATCTGTTTGAAGTAGCAAACAAGCATGCAGTTCACCTGATGGTAAGTGGCCACTGCCGCCCATGGACATCTGTGATTAACTTCATACAGAACATGGGTTCCATTTGAAGTCAATCACAGATGCGTTGCTACTCCCGAGGACTATGACGGTCGCCTCATGTGAAAGTATACCCGCAACCACAACCTTCTATCGGAGCGCAAGAAATGCTTCACGCTAGAAATAGGTGTGGTGGTGGTACTTCCCCGGTGGAACTACACTGGCTCTACCACCTTGAAACCACCACTGGTTCTTTTATGTAGTACACAATCACCATTCCAGTATTTAGTACACATTTGAAGAAAGGAAGGGAATGAGATTGTATATTATTCTATTTTATAAGCTTGCCTTTTTTTATTATGGCTATTTTGTATACGATTAGGGCGAAGCAATGAGTGGGAGAGAAGTCCTCTGCTCCACAATCTATTTACTATCACCTTTCTTCTTCTTCTTTAGAGGAGGCCTAACAGTGGACATCTGATCATTAAATGTTCTGTGTTATCCGATCGGCGTTCGTTCATATGTATCTACTTTTCATTTATATTAATGTGACTTATGTTATATTAATGTGTAATTAAACAAAAACGGCAATTTTTGTTAAAATACATTTTATAATAAGTAAGTAAATAGACCGATTAAATAGACAAAAAATTAAAAGATGTTTAACCATTTGAACAATAGTTCTTACTGTTCTTATCAATGATACACATGATTATGTTTTTATTAAAGAAGCAACTGAGTCAAGGTAAATATAACATCGATATAGACCGTATCTAATTCATAACATTTGCTATTAGATTAAAATACATACAATCACTGCAATCAGCTTCCATCATAGAAACGGCGCAATTTGTTCAAATTACACCCCATTATGTCTTCATAAACTTATTATGAATTTGAACCATCGTTAGAAATAATTTAAGAACCCCTTCCAAGTCAATTACATGAAAATCACAGTACTAATTACTTACCAATACTTAAACGCATTCTGATGCTAAATTGCTCCTAAATTCTTTCATAAATATCCACCTTTGTTGGAGTTTAAAACTGGCCGATTTCATCTCCGTTACGCTCAGGCAATAACTCATATTTCCCGCTGTACCAAATTGAGTGTGTAATTAGAATCTTGGCGCGCTTTTGTACCCGCCATAGTCTGACTGACACATGCTGCGTTCAGAAACCAGTGTGTACACAAAACGACCCTGAAGAATTCGCGAACTAAATACAACACCGCAAAAACAGGGCGTACGACTCGCTCCATTATCCTCTCCCTTGCTTTTCAAATTACTATTGAATTTAAGATTTCTCTCGGAGCATTTTTTAATATCAAATTCACGTCTCGACTCGCGAAACTTGGGGTCGGGAACAAAAGTTTCTTATTGAACGACATAAGTTACTTTGCAGTTGGATTATATCGAATTTCCGAACGCATAACGGAATAAGGTGTAGATTCGGAAGTTGAATTTCGAATGTTTATTGCGTTTCAACGACGTCGATCTGAATGGAACGGAACACGTTTTAGCGGATTTCAATTTCGGAACGTCCGAGCATTAAAAGCTATGGCAACATTGCATATACAGATTAAATAGGTAATTTGAACTTAATAGCGTTCGAGATAAGAATAGTGATGGCCAAAACAAAAGTTTGTCGAGTGATGTACAACCGGCTTGTGCCGAAGCGGATACATTATTGCAAAGGATCTTGATTCGGGAATTTCATATAGATATGCATGAAACGTATCTTTGAAGACAATCTCGTGGAGCCCTTAACGACACAGACTCCAATACGTTACTTTATATTTTAAAGTCTTTAATAAAAAATTATATATTTGAGAGGATGCTCTACAAAGAGCTTTTTAATAACTTTTCAGAATTATATGTATCTATATAGAGTCAGCCATATTTGATTACTTTTCACATTCATGATTTTTTGCCTCATTTATTTTCGCTTTAGAAATACCACTGCAACACCAGCTTTGACTCATAGTAACTTAGTAATCTCTGTTGTATTTTAAATTTAGAGGATGCTCCAAGGATGCGATACATAAACAAAGCGTTCGAACTTAAGAAACCTTTTTTACCTATGCCTTATATGCAGTGACCTTTTATTATCAGGTAGCCTGTATCTTCATTTGCTTCTATAATTATAATACTTAATTAAATGCCTTAACAACTAATTAATGATACAGTCTCGTCACAGTCACACTACAAACCGTTCTAATTTCAAACACATTTAACAGCCACAGATAAGTAACAGATAGCTTAGTTTGTTCACCTTCCATTTCCGGACGACAATTTGTCTGACATAAGTTAATGACAACTTCAAATATTTATTGGTTCTGTAACAAATGTCGGTTGGGGGCAGGTGGTGGTGGCCATGAATAATTCAGTTTCGTCTGTCCGTGTTCGCGTTCTACGGGCTACGTTTTGGGGATCATATTTTAGTATTTATATTGTATTGTGGGTTGGTAGCCCCGGCAACACTATGGTGGAATATTTGATTAAAGTGCTAAATATGTGAATCTGATCTGTTTATCTATTTTTCATATTAATACGTTGACTGTAAAATAGTGTTCTTATTTATAATTGGAAGTAGCCAAGGAGCATGCAGTCCAACTGATGTTAAGTGTTACTGCCGTCCATAGACTGTAATCAACCCCAGATAAAATCAGTCTTAGTTGAGTCTGTCGTAGCTGTCTGTCCTAGTTGAGGCTATCCACAGATGCGTTGCTACCTCTGAGAACTAAGTTGGAATGCCTCGGATAAGTATATCTCCCTTTACACGCTCCCATCCCTGTCTCCACCATACCCCTTACATGAAGGAAAACATCGTGAGGAAACTTACACACCCGAGAGTTCTTTAAAAAAAAAGTTCTCAGCGGTGTGTGAAGTCCACTAATTCGCACTTGGCCGCGCGGTGGACTATGGCCTAAAACTCTTATTCCGAGAGAAGACCCGTGCCCAGCAGAGGGACAATAGTGGGTTGACGATGTAAGTTGACACAGATGTGGTAGTGGTGCTTCCAGAGTTCCACCTTCACACTCGGTTAACCAAGTATTCGATCTATGCTAAAACGCAATTTTTGAGCTGTAAAAATCACCCGAATTAACCTGAGAACTCAAGTTAGCGGTGAGCGTTAAATACAAACGAATGCTTGCGTTCTCATAAGGCCACGAAACTACTCCAAATACATTAAATGTATACACCGAACTTTAATTTACATTACACGTACGGACACAAAAGGGTACCTAGGTACTACCCTAACCACTTATCGTCTGCTATCGCATCCTATCTGTAGCCGAGACGTTATTAATTTGAACAGCGGAACTGGATAAATCGAGTGGACTGATGGGAATGTTTGCGAAGCCTTTTGTGATCCTGGCTTTACGCTGAGCACATGATGCTTTGATGTTTGCTCGCTATTTCGATTCAGTAACTGTTTAATTAAGGTGTGATCTGCAATGTAACGGTTGTCATTGGAGCAGGCATATGTATTTTTAAATGGTTTGAGTATCGAGTCTATATTGGTATAAATATATTAGCGTTTTTTTTTTTTTATTATAACACAAAAACTCCACAGACTGATCGTCCGTGCCTTTTGTCACAATAGTTCTTCTTTTTTTAACAATAAGTCTTTATTTCTTAGCTCCACGTTAGGCCATCGCTGTCACCATCACACTGTCGTGTGCGGTGGTGATAACGTTGGCAATTAAAGAAATCTTACAATTACGCTTAATATATATATATAGGACCATTTATCATTTTTATTTACGTGGTATGTATAATTCGGTGCATTGTACGTAGATGTATAAGTGTTGAAATTTTGTTCTTTTTTTACGTATAATCACAATATAAATATCTACAGTAGTCTAACTCCTTAGAAGCGCACGAAACGCAAGTTATACCTACGCGGCTCGATTTCGGTTTGCATTCGGTCTACAAACAGACCCGAATGTGCCGTAGAGACGAGCGGACTGTGTAACGGTTTTTTGAGCAGTTTTTTTTTATTTTACTAATAATATGGCGAAGAAGAATTGTAGACTATATTGTGCTGTTTTTGGTTGTTTGAATTCTACATTAACACATCCAAAGATAACAATTTTTAAATTACCTTAAAACTACGAAAGGTAAGACAATTATAATGTTTTTTAATGTACTAGAACTACCTTCTTTCTTTGTTTCTTTTTTAATAAATTGGTTTTTAGCTTTTCTATCGAATGTAATACCTGGATCCATAAATAATTAAAGAATATTATGATAAAGGGAAGTGACATAGGTAAGTATGTGTGTCCTACATGCCATTGGCGAAGTGTATCTCTTTTCAATAAAGTACATAGTTATAGGTAAGTGATATTTTTGCAAAAAATAGAATATTGTTCGATAAATAAATAACTACATAAAATAAATAAATCATTTTAAATTTATAATTACATTTTTAAACCTTTTTTTTTCTTGTCGAGGGGGAAACTTTCAAAAGGTACCCGACGCCGTGGGAGCGACGCAGTGTGTGATTTTTACCGGACTAAAACCCCCCGGTGGCCGTTCTCGGCGCTAAAAAGGAGGACTCCGGGATCTCGAAACGACTTCAACCGGAATCCTCCGAGCGCGTTGCCCCATCGGGCTCCTCCCAGACGGGCGTTTGGGCCCACCACTTCGTCTAGTCTTTACGATGGTATGCGACCACACATACCGCCGTCCTTCCCGGGATTGCCTGACCGAACGGTTCGAGCTCTCACTCTGCAAACACGGAAGCCCCTTTTAGTCGCCTTTTACGACAGGCAGGGGATGTCATAGTCCTATTCTGATCCCGGAGCTACAGGGATGACAGACTTGCCTGAAAAAAAAGCTCTTTTTTTATATTTGTAGATATCTCCTAAAACGTTGTTTGGAGAAAGATGATTGTCAAGCCTTGAAGTCATATATAAAGCCCGGTCAAAGAAGCCATAATTTCAACGAAGAGAGTCGGTATTTAAGCTACCGAGACTACTGCAAAAATAATTTACAAAGTTTTTTAATAATACCCAGGGATGATTTTGTGCAATATGTAGAAAAATTGGAGGAAATATTTCGAACTTCATTTAAAACAACACACATAAATTGTAAAGTAGCTGCAGGTATTTATAACCAAATGAAAGATATTCCTTTTTCTCCACCATGTCAATATTTCCCAAAATTATTTTTTATTATGCTTTTTATCCGAATGCGAATTTTTTATACTATTAAATTTAATAATAAAGCTTTTCGTACGTCTCAGTCGAGGCGCAAATATTTTTCAGTGTCAAATTTGTAATTATTATTAGTAAAATAATGATTTGTTATTAAAAGTCTCACATATTAAAAAAATAGTTTTTTTTTATAACCTAAATCGACTAATTAAAAAACATTACATGTATTCAACACTGCCTATACAATTCACATGAATTATATTTGTTTAAAAAATAAATAATAGTTAAAAAAACTAAAAAAACACGCTTTTTATAGAAAACCGAACTAAAAAATAGAAAATAAATTTAAATGAATTTAAATTAAGAAAATAGTGTTAAAAAAATTTATGAATATAAATTAATAATAGGTTTTTTTAAAATATATTTTTTTTTTATTCACACTATTATTAATTTATATTCATTGAAATTTTTAACACTATTTTCTTAATTTAAATTCATTTAAATTTATTTTCTATTTTTTAGTTCGGTTTTCTATAAAAAGCGTGCTTTTTAGTTTTTTTTAACTCTTATTTATTTTCTACTTTTTAGTCAAAATAAAACATGGAATAATTTTATTAAATTAGTGTATTGTCATCGGTCCTCAATAAATCTACAAAGTTTGAACGAAATCTGGCCGTTTAAAGTGGGTCAAAATCGCGCCCAAAGAAGTCGGTTACAAACAAACATACAGGTGAAGCTAATAAAAAGCTAATAAAAATATATAATAATTACTGTCAAACAACCAGAAAGAAAGTATTCATACTGGTTGATGTTATTAAAATACTATAGGCAGGCAACCCTAACGCAATCTTTCGCCCAACGCCTCCGTAGGTATAAAATTCAAGGACACGGCAGAGTTAGATTACTGTATGATATTTATACTGTGGTATAATGCTAAGCTATTGTATATAATTCTAAGGACACTACACTAATTACATTGTTATTACTGTAAGTAATATTACAATATATTAGCGTTAGGGCGAACTCGCTCACAGGGTACGGCCGCGTCCTGCTCGCTTAGTTTTTATTTTTTCTTTTAAGTTACAGCCTAACCTTTTAAGTTCTAACCTAATCCATTATATACTTATAAAAAGGCTGACCATACTCCTACATACATACTAAGGATTCACAATCCCACTCGTCGAAACAGTTTTAACTGAGTTGTTTTGTCCAAACGCGTTTTGTCTAGTTAGAATAGTTAATTCTAGTTAACAAAGGCGTTTAGTACCAACTAGATTGAACTAGAAAAAAACGCGTTTTAACTAAAAACGGGTTCTAATGAAATTAAATGAAATGAAATGTCTTTATTTTTTTATAGGCCTACGGGGGCACTTACAAATTGTCAGTTACATTTTTTTTCTTACACTACCACCGGATCGGAATACGACCTCAACTGAGAAGATCCGGCAAGAAACTCAGCGGGTTTGTCTTTTTTCTTATTTATATTATTTTTTTTTAATATTATTACTATTTTTATTTTATTATTATTATTTTTTTTTAATATTATATTAAAGTTTAAATAATGGTAACATATATACAATACTTTTTAAGGAGTTGACTTTTTCGTATATATTCATGAAAGTATTTATTAATGACATATATTTGGGTTAGTTATTATAATATGTACATTTGTTTTTTATATCTTAAGATGTTATAAAAGTTTAAATTAGTGAGCATGGATGATTTGTTATTTTTTTACGCAACGTTAACTTATCGGATTTTGATGAATTTTTAAACATAGATAGTTTATAACCTGAATATTACCAAGCGGGCAAACTGCATGAAAAATGTAATTAGGTAATATTTATTGAGTTATCATATGATTTTTTTTATTAAATAGCAAAGTACGTAGAAAGTGTCTTCGTGCATATGTTAAATACATAAAATAGTTTTAACGTTCCTCCTTCATTTTATCATCCATCCATCCATCCATCAGCCTTTTGATGTCCACTGCTGAACATAGGCCTCCCCTAAATGGCGCCACTCCAACCGGTCCTGTGCCCTCTGAATCCAACGGTTTCCCGCTGTCTTCTTCAGGTCATCGGTCCATCTGGTAGGGGGGCGACCTGTACTCCTTTTGCCTAAACGTGGTCGCCACTCGAGGACCTTTCTTCCCCATCGGTTATCGGTCCTACGAGCGATGTGGCCGGCCCACTGCCACTTCAGCCTGCTAATTTTGAGAGCTATGTCTGTAAGCTTCGTTCGTCTACGGATTTCATCGTTGCGAATCATGTCTCGTAGCGAAATTCCGAGCATTACCCTCTCCATAGCACGCTGAGCGACCCTGAGCCTTTCATTTTATCTATTTCAGGTATATAACATATTTTAAATTTTAGCGCAACTAAGCAAAGCTGCAGACGTAAGGATGTAAAGAAAAAAATAAAACTCGTAGATCGCCGCGGTACAAGCTAGGCTAGTGCGTCAATGGCCGATGCATCTGTTGCACGCACGTGCCAATACATGCCGGTACACCTGTATGCAATTTTAATGGATACACTCGCACATACTCGTAATAGCCTCGTAATTACATAGCATGGACTTACTGGAAAACTAGTTCGAAACAACTTATGCAGATCGGAGACAAATACTTAAATAAATTGTCGAGTACTTGTCTAATTGTTAGCTAATAAAAATAAATACCACAGACTTTAGTATTCAAATATCAGATAACGGCAAAAGTTGACCGCTTTTAAATTTAGTGGTAAGGGCAGAAACGAAATCGACCGTCAATAGATCTCCTGTTATATTTGAGAAACGTTACACATGTCCTGTAATCTGTTAAAGACCTCTTATGATTCTATTCGTGCTATGTGGTTTTGAATAGCACCGCTCCCTTTCTTCCCGTGCATGTAATTGTAAGCAACTAAGAAAGTCGCCAACGCTCGTGTACACAAACTATTGATATCAACCATTAACTTATGCAATATTGACAACATTTCCTTTAAAGCCGTCGATGCATCGGCTACTCCTCTGGTGTTGCAAATATCTATAGGAGACAGTGGCTTTCCACTAAAAAACCCGTTTGCCTTAACGCTAGGTACATACATAAAAAACAGTGGACCTTAAAGGATGGACCATTCTTTCTCACAGTAGCGGCACATCATACTATATAGTTTATTATTTATATTCCTCACACAAAAAGGGTAAGCGTTCGCCCACGCAGCTGCCTCCCCACTGAACGCCGGCGCCTCGGTAAGTGACGCTAATTGCAGCACAAATGCATTTCAACCAATCATTGTTTTCGAACTTCGAAGTCAAACGGCACATTACGTTCCTAATTCCAAAAGTAACATGCTAATGACTGTTTTTATACTAAAGTGACAAATGCATCCATCTTTCTGAGGTGGTAGAACCAGTGTAGTTCGACCGGGGAAGTTCCACCGCCACACCTATTTCTAGCGTGACGCATTCCTTGCGTGAGATGGAAGGGATGTGGTTGCCGGTACACTTTCACATGAGGTGACCATCATAGTCCTCCGGAGTAGCAAAGCATCTGTAATTGATTTTAGATTGAACCCATGTTCTATATGAAGTTTGTTATATTCGAAGTCGCTACAATTGAGCGAACGTATTGCGAACATACAGTTGCACTTTCGCCACCAAAAAAAAGGTTGCCAAATCTATAAAAATGTAAGTCGACCTGTAGTTTGACTGCCAAACACTGAAAATTAAAAAAAATATTCGCATTCGCATTCACGAATATTCAAATTCGCTACAGTTGAGCGAACGTATTGCGAACATAGAACTGTACTTTGACCACCAAAAAGAAGGTTGCCAAACCTATATAAATTTAAATCAACCTGCAGTTTAACGGCCAAACCCGGAAAATTTAAAAACCTTAATATTTCCATTCGCATTCGCGAATATCGGCAGGGGATATTGACGACCCGCGTGGCGGAGCGGTTACCGAACCGGTCTGTCGCGCAATGGGTCCCGGGTTCGATTCCCGGCGAGACATATCTGAATAAGTTTAGAATTCTGTTCTGGATCGGGGTGCTTGTGTATTCGTCTTGTGTGTCCATGGTACCCACGAACAGGAGAAAATCCTAGTGTGGGGCTATGAGTGTAGAAAGCGTGTTTTTTTTTATATTCGCATGCGCATTCACGTGCGCGAATGTTCAAATAATAACATTTGTTTCATAACTAATACTATCGTGTGGCTGCGCGTGATTAGTTCTCATTAAGTTTTTTTATCGATAAAATACTATATCGACCACACTACGTGATTTGTGGATGTTGTAACATTAAATAATATAACGCAAGTGAACTAAACTTGTTAATTAGAATAGTAAAGGTTTAATTAAGCTTTAAGGTAACCCTTATTAGGGGTGCAGAAGTCTTTCAAAAGAATATGAGAAATATTTGTATTATTACTTATTGGTATTTTTTTCCAGTTCTAATTAATACTATTAAAATTCCAATAATCTCTTTAATTGTTTTTAAATATTTTTAAGTATGTAAAATACTACCATAGCCCGGAATAGCGGGGCCGCCGGGGACTGGGGGCCGTGGCTTTTCTGCACCTGTCATAAGGGGGTTTTGCCAGTAGTCACCGCGCCTGGCAAGCGTGTTGGTGACCGCAGTAAATGTTGGAGTTTCACAGGAGATGCTGCTGCCCATCTCCTGGATGTTTTATCCCTTAGTCGCCTCGTACGACATCCACGGGAAGAGAGGGAGTGGTGCTATTCAAGACCGACACCACACAGCCCATGTCACACCCGTACCGGTAGTTGTTGACGGCACTCCTCTCGAAGTTGTCGACGAGTACATTTACCTGGGACAAACGATCCGGATGGGTAAGTCCAACTTTGAGAGGGAGGTCACTCGAAGAATCCAACTCGGCTGGGCTGCGTTCGGGAAATTTCGTAGTATCTTTTCGTCCGCAATTCCTCAGTGCCTGAAGTCGAAATTGTTCGAGCAATGTGTGTTGCCAGTGATGACCTATGGCGCCGAAACGTGGTCCTTCACTAAAGGCCTCATTCGAAGGCTCAGAGTCGCTCAGCGTGCTATGGAGAGGGCTATGCTCGGAATTTCGCTACGAGACATGATTCGTAACGATGAAATCCGTAGACGAACGAAGGTTACCGACATAGCTCTCAAAATCAGCAAGCTGAAGTGGCAGTGGGCCGGCCATATCGCTCGAAGGACCGATAACCGATGGGGAAGAAAGGTCCTCGAGTGGCGACCACGTTTAGGCAAAAGGAGTACAGGTCGCCCCCCCACCAGGTGGACCGATGACCTGAAGAAGACAGCGGGAAGCCGTTGGATTCAGAGGGCACAGGACCGGTTGGAGTGGCGCCATTTAGGGGAGGCCTATGTCCAGCAGTGGACATCGAAAGGCTGATGGATGGATGGATGTAAAATACTTAACACAGCCAGCAAAAAAAAAACAAAAACAAAAAAATATATTATTTATACACAAAACAACATCAGCTTATAATTTATATAAATTACTTATCATAGAACACAAAGAACAACCATGAATTGGAGTACCCTAATTAAAATTCAAAAATTACCCCTTCCTCAAATTCAAGGCAGATCACATATCGCTCTACATTTGGTCAAAAGTCAATAAACCTTGGCACCACCTTGTTAACGTCATAACAATATGTTCTTATCTGTGATACTAATCTATGATCCTACCATATGGTCGGGTGGCAGTGACAGGCCACAGCGTTGCCATAGACGTAAGCGTTTTTACTAAACTTTATTGCTCATCTATTTATTAATACGTTAAGCAAAAACTTGTGATTCGTTTTCAAGATACTTGGAAGGCGGAGGAGTATAAATTACGCACGGTTATAGTTGATGTAGAGAAGGAATGCGCAATGCTACTATTTTTTTCAAATTAAGCATAAAACATACATAAAATCAACTAAAAACACATAACACACACTACTTGCTTTTGACACAAACGCATAATAAACGAAATAGAATATTCAATGTCTTACTATGAAAACACTTAACATCAAAAATGTCAGATGTCTTTGTCAAAATACCCGCTATTGCTTTTAAATGGATGTGTTTAAAAATAACTTGAAAATTTTAAATTTGGACAATATGAAGTTTAGTTTTTTAACTTAAATTACGGTCGAATATCGACCGTTGCGACGGGTGACTAGTATAGGTAAATTGTTTTGTGTTGCTTGTTATGTTCTATTGTTTATTTTCCGGAGAAGTTACCGTGTAAATTTATTATGTTATTTATGTGTCGTTTCTATAAGTTTCGTCGAATATGTCCCCTTACCTTTGCAATGTATGTTTTCACGAAAGATAACTTATTTTCAAAATATGAGGAAACCTCACGAATGTCAAGATTACGATTATCAAGATTTTGAAACATGTAAACAAATAAGTTTTATTACATATACATTCACGTATGTATACGTATGCTTACTTTAATCTGATAATTGAAACGAAGAACTGGTTAAGGATTTTTTTAAAACTAAATATAAAGTACATTATTGTTTCAAATAATTTACGTGCCACGTTAATACAAATGCTTTTATACACCTAATAAGTTCGCATCTGTTAGTAAATCGGCATGGAAGGTTACCTACCTATATAACATAGAGATTTGACCTTAAGTTAATCATGGGTAGGTTGCCACTTCTGAAGACTATGATTGTCGCCTCGTAATGTAAGTCAGCTGACATCTACATGATTCAATCGAAACGTAAAAGCAGTTCGTTACAAATTATTGCTAAACAATCTAATTTGTAATCTTTAAAAATCTAATAAAATTTAGTTTTAGACTATGTTGATTAAAAAAGACAACAAAGCCACCAACTCTAATAGATACATACATTTTTAATTTCCTTATATCATTGTAAAAAATAATAAAATCGCTACCTCCTATTACTGTCAAGCACATATTAGCATAATATTAGGCATATTATAAGGTAGTGTCCACATAGTCCAGATGTAGGACGATATGGAATGACAGCTGTGTCACTATTTTAACAGTATTATTTCAGTATGCTACGACATATTACTATCTTTGTAATTAATAATTTAAATTGTAGGCAACATAATTAACGTTAAATTTTATACGCATATTCTTTGGTAATTTGCGCCGATCATATGGCGATAAAAGCATTCTAAAATATGTTATTCCGCAAAACTTATGTCTAATAACGTAAAATACTTAGTCTTGTTCATTTTCTGATAAAGAATTAATTTATAGTTTGCTAGCAATGCAATTAAACTATAAAAGGTCAGAGAATTCTATCAACGTTTAAATTTTTGTATTTAAAAATGGAATGTTCGTAAGGAATGGCTGGATTAATGAGTAAATTGCTAAATAATATATATGTTTCTATTTTCTATAATTAGAACGTGGTACTCGTTATATACCTTTTTAAATAAATTTTATGTTATTAGTTTTGGTATTAGGTAAGCGAGTGATTTAATGTATTGTATATCATGAGATTATTTGTTTTATATAGCTTTTAAACATGGACATTCCAATAATTCAGTCTGAAAAATTTAAGGCAGATGGCATGTTGTCAAAAGAACCCTCAGGTTCCCAAACGCATTGTTGTCTCCGCGATTGTTGCTTCCATTAGACGTGAGTTCAGAAATTGAACTAATAATCTTGATTGTTATGCAATCTGGAGCAGATCCACCATCTTCCGATCCCTTTGTTACCTTTTCTCCCTTTTATTATTGTTTGAGGAAGTGTGCAAATTCCGAACAATGTGTCTTGGCCTTACGCGGTTCGCAGAACTAAATCGATTCTCAGCTATGAACCTTATATTTCAAACCTTAACTGTCAAAATTGAATTTGGAACGAAGATATTATGATGTAAAGATGACTTTTTTCGATCTAGTTTTTTTATTTCTTTCAAGCAACAACAACTGTCCAAGTAATGCCGTGATTTATTTTTGACAACAATTGCTTGTACGACGCGCTATGGGAAATTTACGAGGCGATATTGAGGGGCGGGCACAATAATATTGAAGAACGTTATAGTATTATTATTTATAACATTCCCTTGTTAATTTTAATTTAGGTACGTTTGTAAAATGTATCACACGATATATCATGAGAATGCTTGTAATTTTTTTTAAATAGCTCGTACACGGATAATATTGTTATTATCAATTTCCTTTGTTTATTATAAATAACTCCATTGATCCCCAATTTTGGAATAATTAATTTTCTAATGTTACCATCCACATACTTCATGAGACAATATTTTATCTGTAATAATAAACCCACTACTTCTGTTTATAAAAGAAAAAAAAACTTAATTGGCGGGAAAGTTGAAGACGGACGGGCGTATGGGAAAATCTTGAAAGGATAAATTCTTTGCGATAATGACAGACTTACTACTATAATTATTTTACGCGGACTTTCATAAAATCTTTATAATACTTATCTAGTCGTGTAAATTCTGCGTGTTTAAAAAAAATATTCAATATTTTAATTTGCTGTAAAGATAAAAAAGTGTATTGTTCTTTAGTTCCTTCACTGAAGAAACAAACAAAATATAATTGTTTATTGTTGTAATTCAAAACTACACAAAGCTGAGTAGAAATGGAACCGCGTCAAATTTAGGGCA
This sequence comes from Spicauda simplicius, assembly GCA_949699795.1. NCBI lineage: Eukaryota > Metazoa > Arthropoda > Insecta > Lepidoptera > Hesperiidae > Spicauda > Spicauda simplicius. The sequence continues at coordinate 20,376,170 of OX453060.1, read as the reverse complement.
CGATTAAAACTAAATTGTATTGTCTCTGGTCAACCCATAAATGATTTAATCGTTTCATTGTGATTTGTATAAGGACATTGGATATAACAGACGACCTATAAAATCTCACTCACGCACCAAATGACGTAGAATTATGATTATATTGTTTGTTACAACTTTATCGGTAGTAGATACACAATAACATCTTACTCATGTAACAATGAACAGATAATAATTGAAAAGTAAATCTCGACATAATAATACACCCGTTAAATTTTATAGTCCACCTTGCGATACTAAAATCTTTACGATATTAACCGAACCTAAAAGTAATAAAACGTCTCCGTTTATCGACATAAAAACATTCAAATGCAATATATATTTTTTCTAAGATGTTATTGCGAGTTAAACTTGAGACCTTACGATTAACTCCCCTCCGATAGCCGATATTTTATTGTTAACAAACTTGGCTGTATGCCTTCGTTCCTTAGTCATTTATTATGTGCAAAAAAAAACCTAAGACTCTATTGTAAACTTCGGAACTTCGAATTTAATTTTAAATACAGAACACGTTTACAAAGGAACTTGGGTAGAACTAGTGTGATTTTTCAAAACAGCTTTTTAAAGGGTTTAATCCAGTTTTACTGTGACTTGGCGAAATAGATTAATGGGTTGGATATATTTCTTTTTAAAGTATATTTCACGGTGTTTTTGTGTGTGTCAATAAACAATGATTAGAAGTTAAAAAAATCATAATCAAAGTTTATCTAATTCAATCATATAACAAAAGATACTTCTAAGATAAATAAGTTATCCAGATTTACAGTTGAGGTCACGAAAAAGGCCAAACTCTACTCATAAACATTTATACTGCGTTGTTTTTCCTCTTATCTTGTTTGGCCAAAATAGTGTGCAATCGCTTGAGAAATCTTAATACTTTAGTTGATGTTACAATTTTTATCATAGCTTGTGAAATGGGACAAATTTCAGACAGGATACTACCTACTTTAAGTTTGACTTTAATTCTACAATTAATTTAAAATATCTCAAGATTTATGATAATTACATTAATTCCCGTGATATAAGCTAGTTATTGTCACAGTTTTACTTGGATTTTAATTTCTAAAACATTTTAAAGGATCCTTTATAATGTTGCCTAAAATAAGCTTTAAATTCAGTCTTTAGGCTGACGTCCATTAGCTACTATCGTTTGAGCGATAGTTGCTAAAGCAGCCATATTGTAGCTAAGCTACTGAACAAAACAATCACTATTTACGTTTTAGCTTAACATAGCCGAGTACATTGATATGACCAAAACCGTAAACGTGCAATAAGAGCAGTAAGGCTGCTGTTGCCTAAGCCTATTTTTTTTATTATTTGATTAAAGTAGCAAACGAGCATGCAGTCCACCTGGTGGTAAGTGGTCACTGTCGCTCATGGCACACCCTTCTATCGAAACGCAAGAAATGCTTCACGCTAGAAATAGGTGTGGCGGTGGTACTTCCCCGGTCGAACTACACTGGTTCTACCACCTTCGAATTTGCTACTTGAGCTACCGATGAGCGCTACGTTTGATTTTAGCCGAGCAATTTGATAGCATTTTTGATCTTAGCGTTACCCACTTAGGCGCAAAAGGTGCGATAGAAGTCAATGAGTCGGACTTCAATCACTTTTAATAAATTGAAATATCATGAAACATATAGTCCACCCATGGCCACCTGTTTCGTAAAAGTTACAAATAAATATAAATTATTTTAAGTATAACTCCGATCGTGCGGTTGTGGCTTGGGAACGTACCCTTAATCCTCGGTACCCAGAGGTCAGGGGGGCAAACGGGGTGATTTATACTGCCAGTGGGCACCTGGGGTAGCTGGCTGGATGTCTTGAAATATGTTGGATGTATTCTGTTACTGTAAGACCGGACTTTAAATCCCGAACTGTTATTTACACTTAGAATCATGAGCGAAAATTGTTCTTCTATAGAAATGCTGGTATGATATTAGCTATTATCATTTAAAACATGTTAAATCCGTCAAAAAATACATGTTTATTGCAGTTTTTAAAGATTTACAACACCATACAAGACTAGCTATAGGTATTTGTTAAATTGATTAAATTATATAATTTGTTAATTAGATTAGTATGTCCTAAGTTAAATTTAGCTAATAACTACTGGAAGAGCGAAGCATCCTAATACTACACTTGCTGCTTAAAAGGTAGCTCCTGACCTCCTAATGATTGTAACTTAAGACTATAAAGAAAATAAAGATTATTATTATTATTATTAGATTATTATTATTATTTGACAGACGCGTAGTTTTCCGGATTCGATTTCTGACCGATTTTCATATATAAAAGTAACAAACTAGAATATAGTTCACGTGGTAATAAGTAGCCACTTGGGGATCTCTCTACTTAAGCCCCGCTAAGTTATTCTTTTCTGATGTTGGCTACAAATGCGATACTACCCTTGAGGAGAATGGCTGGAATAAGTATATCTTCCTTCACACCTCTCCGACCAGAAGACTGCATCAAATAAGCCTTTTGTTACTAGACAAAATGGGTGTGGCGGTGATTCCTTCGAAATAGAACATTATAAACGATAAATGATTATGGATTTATTTAGGTATAGTTTGTGTTTCCGGATATCTGTGAGTCCTTAATCATAAAAATAAAATATAACTTTAGTAATTCACACAAACTATTGTATTACTTTTAATATATGATGATAAAATAACAAAAAATATTAAAGCTAAAATATTTTCAACACGATTGTAAGGGACACTACGAAAGATGTAGAGATAACGTAGCGCAAATCAAATAATATTGACACAACATTGTATCTATAAGTCCATAGACTGTCCATTCTCGTGATTTCCGGCTGATTATAGCCATAAATTTTGATATTGAAATAACGCTGATTAATTTTATGATACTTATTCGACGCGGTGTCATACATACTGATAATATTTATTTATTGGCTGCTGAAATTGTGTTACATTACAAAATATTGTTAAGTTAATCTTATTCCTATTTTGTTTAACAATATTAGCTTTACTACAGACTATCTCGGATCAATAAAGATCCTCAGAGTATATTTTTTGCAACGTAAGCAGGTCCAAGTGATATAGAAAAAGTTCTGCCCTAATTTAACATCACACTCATATAGGTATATGAGATCTCTACTGTTCACACGAAAATGAATTCATATTCAAATATGAATTCATTTTTGTGTTTAAATTTAGAACACATTTGAAATGAGACTTTATTTCAAATGTGTTCTAAATTTAAACCGTTGCTTTTTTTATCGAAGTAAAAAATTGTACGGAAGGCGAATAAGGAGACTAATTTTTATCAGTTAATTTTCTTCCGGCGTGCCTCCGGTCATATTTCGTTTCTTCATTATGATTTTGTCAGTTTTTTTAACGTATTAAGTTCATATTAAAGGAGTAGTAAAAAATTATATTGAGTAGTAAAAATTTATTCGTAATTATCTTATATATAAAATTCTCGTAATATATAAAATTTTAAAACTAATATAAAATGATTAAATTTTAAAATAAATTGGCCCTTAAAATGAAAAAAAAAATGGCCAGTATTGTCGAGGGGCTGGTATTAAATAGTCTTTGGAGTGCAATCACAACCGAGGCCTGAATTGTCGCCTGTTATGCACCAATGCACCATATTATGTATATAACATCTGAATCTTTAAACTTGCATGCTAATAATGCCAACCCGGTATAGAATAGAAGGGGCGGTTCGACCTTAGTTAATCCACGATAAGTTTCATCATCCTTTGATTAAATCTATACCTTTGGGATAAAATCCAGCTATTGAACATTATACCTACCTAGACTTATTTCTAGCGTGAAGCATTTCTTGCGTTTCGAAACAAGGGTGTGGTCACCCGCAAACTTTCACATGAGGCGACCATCATAGTCCTCGGAAGTAGCAACCCATCTGTGATTGACTTCAAATGGAACCCATGTTCTGTATGAAGTTGATTACAGATGTCCATGGGCGGCAGTGACCACTAACCATCAGGTGGACTGCATGCTCGTTTGCTACTGATGGTAAGTGGCCATTGCCGCATGGACACCTGCAAGCAACTTCACACAGAACGAGAATTCTTATTTTAAGCTAATTACAGATACGTTGCTCGTTCCGAGGTCTAAGGTTGACTTTAATAGCCAGCCGCCAACTGTAACCATATTCCTACCACCTTTTAATATTTTTAGTCCGAACTATCCGTTGCGTTCAAACTAAGTCTTTTAACTCTGTTGGTTGCCCGATTCCTTTACCAAGAGGAAACGTAACAAAGACTGATTTATATCATATAATTCGCTCCTTCCGTCACCCCTTCGCTGCTCACTTTAATACAGTTTGTTTATTATTATACATACACGTTCAGTTGTGTGTGTGTGACGTGAGAAAAGGTGCAAGTACATTTTAATGTGGTCACGTATTCAAAAAATGTTTAAGGAAGACACTTGGTTGTAGTGATTGAAATTAAAATACGTATACGTGTTTAAATTTTGAAAATCAGAGAGATGATTGTATATGATGCGAAAAATAGACTAATGACAAGAAAACAGAAACTTTCTTTCTGTTCAGACAAGTTGAAGTCGGTTACAATAAGTGATGACAAAAATATTAAACATATAATAATTTCTAAAAACATAACGTTACAAGTTATAGAATATATAACGCTTAAGTAAAATATATCTCTAGTAGAAGTAAAAGACGATCACGACCAAAAAAAAACGTCCACCAACTTGCACTTGACCAGCGCAGTGGACTATGGCCTAAAACTCTCTCATTCTGAGAGAAGACCCGTGCCCAGCAGTGAGACAATAATGGGTTGTACCCCAAAAGTAAAAGGTCCATAACTTGTTTAAGACGTACGTGACTTAACTTATCTCATTTAGTTTAGTTAGTTAGTTTTTTCTAGGGAATGGAATGCGCTGCCCGCGAGCGTATTTCCGGAAAGGTACAATTTTGACCTCTTCAAGGCCAGAGTGAATAGGCTGTTTCCAGGCAGGCATGCTACGTCTTCGACCGCATCATAACTTACCACCAGGTGAGATTGCGATCTGCCTATAAATTATAAAAAAAAGTTATACATAACAACTACAGATACACACTACACTTATCAATGTCATAGTCTTACGCTATACTGCTTAAAATGGTGCAATTTTAGTTCATATAAAAACTTGCATTACATTACTTTATTCCTTACTAACAGAAAAAAATGTGAATTGCAAATCAAACAAATTTAACCTTGTACCTTGCGTTAAATTCAAATTATTCTTATATTCAAAATCCCCAAATATTTATAATTAACAGCGCGCTCCTCGGAATAGCAAAACAAATAAATTATAATGACAATAACGCATGTGACAGTTTTATTGTTTGGTTACCGCCAGGAAGTGTTGAGCACCCCATTCGTTGTGAACTTTTGTCTCAAGATTAAACTCAACAGGCTATCTCAACACGAAACGGAAATTAAATGAAGAAGAACAGCTCTACAACAGTCCAAGAAATAATATATTTTAACAATTTTCGTAGCTGTTAATACCAATATGAAGAAGAACAGCTGTAGAAAAAATATGTTTAGACAATTTTCGGAGCTGGTAATACCAATCTTCAGTACAAGAAAATCTTGTAACTTTATAAAAGTTTTACACTAAACAGACATATTTTTACAGAGCAGAGACTGAAGTTGTTTTGTGACTGGGTTGCAATTTACTATACACGCTTTCTAAACTCATAGCTTCTGTGTCGTGGGTACCATGGACACACACAAGACGAATAAAAAACACCCAGACGCAGAACATGAATTTAAACTCATCATTCAGATGCCTGTCTATGGACGAACTAATTTGATACTTTAATTTAGCTATATAATTGTAGACAGTATACAATATTGGTGAACCTGTGATTAAAATGAAACTATTTTATTTAATTTAAAGTGGTAAAGAGATGCAGCTGCTTGTCCATATTGCCACTTCTTTTATTTAAGGGCAATTGACGCCATCCTAAAATACCTCCTACCTGTTTTAAACGTGTACTCTTCCATGTGTACATGACTTGTCTTAAAGTCATATAATCATCAACATCAACAACAACAAGACGCTGAAAGCATATTAAAATCAAATATTATAAATAATATTGCCTAGACATATTTTATTTTTATTTTACAGGTCTAAGTTTCTGGTTTATAAGTGGAAAAATAAAATTGTATAGGGTTTATAATACTTTTTAACTAACTTGGGTATTGATTAAGTTCAAATTATTTAAGGACAGTTTTAATAATTTTAACTTAAAAAAATGCAATTTCTGACAAAACGTGCAGTTTGCGAATCAAGCCACGTTGAAATTCTATTAACGGTCTTTTTTTTTGCGACAGGAAACTATTAAACATTTCCTTTTATTCTATTAGAGCTATCCTTTCGGTGTAGGTTAGAAAAAACATTGAAAATCCAAGTCGAATGCACTAGACTGTAAAAGTTTAGTTCTCACACTGGCTAGTAAAAAAACAAAAAAGGAGTTTGAAATCGTGCAAAAAATCTGCGTACGCTAGACTGACTGCAAGGGTGCCTTACAATAATCTATTTAATCAACTCTCTCGCTCTGGCACCAGCTTTTTTCGTAAAGCTATCTCTGTTTCACTAATTAAAGGCATAACTGACCCGAGAAGGTGAGCTCGATATATTTTAAGTGCGTGAGAAGTGGTTATTATGATCCTTTGTTTTATTGTGCCTCGTTGAGAGTGTGCAAGGGCCCTTATGCGATTTTTAATTCGATTGCATTGACTTTTACTCGATTTTTAGTAAGTACGGTTCGCAAAAATGTATCATTTATTATAATAAAATAGTAAACTCAAAACGTAAATAGTCTTAACAAGTTTTCAACGTATATGATATAATAGCGTAAATATGTAATTTATAAAATTTGTAGTTTGTATTTACCAAATGTATTTTATTTTACAGAATATATTTCTGTGTCCAACCTGAAAACTGTTGCTACACTAACTTCTTTTGCCATCTTTATTAAAATCACGGAGGTCTTTCCATAGAGTTTTGTCTGTCACGAAGATTTCAATCGATAAATGACTTTTAGAAAGACGTTTTAAAACGGATACTTATCGTAAAAGCACCTTTTTCCAACAATTTTGGCAGAAGTGTATTATAATAAAAATAACATTAAATTTAAAACAAAATATTGTATGACCTGTAATTGTTTTGCTAAAGACATTAAAATTGAGAAACAGAGAAATAAATCCATGCCTCATAAGCAATAGCTAGTCTTCATAATTTAAATAATGTCATCCCAAATTCTTTACAGATAATAAATAAGTTCCCCATAAGTCACCTTCGTTATTAAGGAACAAGATTATGGAAATTTAATTACACTGTGATGCAAATGCACGTGGATTATGCAAATATATAACAAGGAATTTTGAAAAATAATTTCATATCTTCCGTTTCTGGTTAAAAGTTTAATATTGCGTTATCCTTGGTTATGGTATTTAGATAAGTGGTAAAGTTAAAAAAAAATCTTAGTTTATTATTTTGAGGTTTAAGGGTCTATTATAGATATTTTTAAAATTAAATGTTACTTAGTGAGAATTTAAAAATGAGATAATATTTATGGAGCGCAGTGACAGTCTTAATGTAGTGGTCGGAACGGTCATCATACAAGTCTAATACACAGTAGGTTCCGGGTTCGATCCCCGACCAGACACATCAACTTAGAATTCTGTTTTAGAACTGGGTATTTGTGTATTCTTCTTTGTGTGACTTTATCGTACCCAAAATACTGAAAACAGAGCTCTGAACTCTCAACATATTTCTACCCAGAAACCGTTATAAAAATTAAAGGCTATGGTGGCGCTACTGTCAAATCCACTTTGGAAATATGTACAATTTTCAGCCCGTCGTTTAAACCTTTGAATTCAAGGTAAATATTTATTCTATCCTAAGTTAACACGTCTGATACCAGGGTGGACGAAATATACAAAAAATACCCCCTTTAAGGGTCCCAAAGGTGACAAAAATGCGCTTGCGCAGGTCTATCTGACTCTCAGGTAAATCTCGCTTCTTCGATATGAATCTCACGAACAACAGAATATTTTTTATAAAAAACTAATGATCCAGGACAAAAAATGGTCGAATCGATATATTTTATCTATTAGTTATCTGTTCGTTATAGAAAAAGGCTGCGAAAGGCACATCATCATGTTGGCTTAAGTATAAAAAAATCTTAATTTATTCAAGTGCGAGAAAGGATTGGCTCAGGTATAAATTGACAAAAAAAACATTAGTTTTTGTACCGATTCAGAAAGGGTTTTACCTACATCAATCATAAGAACCAGATATAAGTTTAAAATGTACACGAATTGTATCATAGTCAAAAACGAGAGACACATATATTTATTAGGTTACCAATGATATATATTGTACATAGTGTATTCGAATTAGGTTTTAAAGAAAAATGATTAAAAAACCATAGTTGCGCGTGCGCAGCTAATTTTTATAAAGTTTTGCGGTGAATCTTTTAAGGTGTTTATGGAGGTACTAAAGCACTTCCGGTAGCGGAGTGTAAGTCAAGGGCTCTTTAAGAAACGGAGGGAGGTTTAATTAATAACTTTGAAAGTTCTTACACTTTACTTTATACTAGAAATGGTTATTATAGGTAAAGTTTAAAGATAAAGACAACCTATTATATGTGATTTTTATTTCAGCTATTGTTTATAAATATACTTATTTATACTTTCTATTTATAGAATAACCATTTTTTTTTGGAAATCTATGGAATAAGCAAAACTGTACGATACATTTTGGTCATACATAAATAAATATCAATGCATTAGTGAATTAGGAATTATTTTATATTCCTTTTTAATAATGAAATAAGAAAAAAATGCACTCATTTACTCATACATTTTTTTTTCCAGAATATAGATAAATGATAAAATTTTATGATTATTTGTCTTGTTTTCTTATTCATTTTTTTTCTTAAAGCAAAGACAACTTACCGATTCGTCGTTCCCGGGTTCCAGAAATCCCTATTCACTGCACAATAGGATGTTCATGTCACATTCAAAATCCAACTGTCGCACTTAGACACATTACACACGTGTTCTCAATTCAAAATACCTAAATTTATTATCTACACTATTGCTAACAGTTTTATAATCTGTACATAGTCCGAAACTTTTAAAAAGTTCGGAAAAGACCGCGCTACCACCTATCGAAGTACGTGCTTTCCCGCGCAAAGCTCGTATTCGAATAAATTCAAGCATGGAACTACCTGGGGACATCGTGACATTTGTGATATTCCGTCCCTTTCACTCTTACGTGTCATCGTCACGTGTGATAGAGAGAGCGCACTATTGTAAAGGCGGTGGATATGTGGGGGCAGTTTTTTCTTCTACCGGTGTTTTGTTTTGGCGCCTTATCTCTTGCGGTAGGATCTTTGATAAACGTATCAGCTTGATAAAGTGCCATTCAGTAATATACATTTGAATGGGATCTCAAGCTATCATTTTTTGCTTCGTATCCTTAAAACATATCTCTAAAGTTAAAATCTATTCAATGTTATAATCATTAAATTTTGATTTATTTTATTAGTTACAAAGTAGTTTAAAATATCAGCTGATAAGATCAGCTGAAGATATATATTTCAGACTAACTCTATGTAGAGAAGATATCGAAAAAGCGCTATCTCAGTCATACAATTAAATTAAAATTGTTAGGCGTCGTTATTTTTTTTTATTTGTTGAAATGTCAAATACACATACAAACAGACATTTAAAATTCTTAAAAACATGGATTTGTATATTATAGATTATTCTTATTCCTCTAAGCTCACTTTTTGGAAATATATGCGATGGTATACACGCGAAAGTTTTATCTTTTTTATATATTTTATTATATAATGCCTGCGGCTTCATTGAAAGTATTTATTTATATATATATATACTATTTTCTTCGTAGTATAGTCAGTAAGGCTGAAAATAATATAATATATCTATAGATGAAGTGGGCATCTTTTTTGACAACCCGCGTGGCGGAGCGGTTACCATACCCGTCTGAAGCGCAATGGGTTCCGGGTTCGATTCCCGGTCAGACAGGTATCTGAATGATGAGTTTAGATTCATGTTCTGGGTCTGGGTGTTTGTGTATTTGTCTTGTGTGTGTCCATGGTACCCACGACACAGGAGAAAATCCTAGTGCGGGGCTATGAGTATAGAAAGCGTGTAGAAGCGTGTATCTTCTGGACAAGGAGGGTCTTTTTCGAACGATTAACACGAACCCCCATTTACTATCGATGTACTTGAAATGGGAGCTCATCTAATAATAGTTGGACATGTGTGAAAAATATACGTTATTTATTTATAATTATACTATTTATCCTGCCGCCATAACTGCTAAATAAACTTTTAGTTACTTTTTAAGTACGATACCTAGGTACAAACTTTCAAACACAGTAATCAAAATGAATAAAGTGGTTTTTGTATAATGCTAGCAAAAACTGAAGTTGGTAGAACCAGTGTAGTTCGGCCGGGGAAGTACCACGGCTACACCTATTTCTAGCGTGAAGCATTTCTTACGTTTGGTGTGATGGACGGGTGTGGTTGCCGGCACACTTTCACATGACGCAAACCATCATAGTCCTTGGGAGTAGCAACGCATCTGTGGATTGACTTCAGATGAAACCCAGGTTCTGTATGAAGTTGATTGAGTGGGACAGTGACCACTTACCATCATGCATGCTCGTTTGGTACTTCAGTCAGATATAAAAAAAACATAACAAACAAATTCATTTAATTACAACATTATAAAGATATTTAACTCATACAAAAGGATGTTAACGTGTGACGAGGTCTATTGTATGGTGCGAACAATAGGCAGTTTCCATTCTACATACATTGTCTAGAATGATAGAACTAATTTATTAGCCTTAATTTCTTATGCATAGACGGTAATCGGTAATTGGCAAACGACTAAAAATATAACTAATTTCTGTCTATTTTTATACAATCATGTAGGGCATTTAGTTAATTCTATTTTTGAGAAGCTCTTGTCACAGCTCATGACAGTCAAACTATATAAAACATAGCTTGTGTAAAAAGTTCCACAAACTTATGGAACTTATGGAAACATTTTCATCATCTTAAATTAATGGTCAATCCTTGCATTGTCATCAACCCATTATTGTTCCACTGTTTGGCACGGGTCTTCTCTCGAAATGCGAGAGTTTTAGGCCATAGTCCACCGCGCTGGACAAGTGCGAATTGGTGGAGAATCCTTGCATTACTGTCTTTTAACTAGTGCATTAATGTATATAATCTATTACTTTATTTTTATATCCATCTATATATATATAAAAGCGAAAGGTCACTCACTCACTCATCACGAAATCTCAGAAACTACAAGTGCTAGGAGTTTCAAATTTTGCATGGTGGCTCTTTTAAGGGCGTAAGTGCTCACTAAGAAGGGATTTTATGAAGTTCAACCCCTAAGGGGGTGAAATGGGAAAAACTTTGTAATACATTGATTTGAACGCGGGCAATGCCGCGGGTACAGCTAGTTTGTTTATAATATAATGTATATTGTACAGTATGGCACATAATATTTTATGACATTTGCCGCAAATTTTCCAGCTACCCAGGGTTGACTGCTAGATAATACCATCAGACATTAAGTATTACCGAGATGCCAGAAATAGATACATAAATAAAATGGTCTGTAATTTGTGACGCTTCAATTAAATAGAGAAACTACGCATCAAATCGAGCATTGTGGTTAAAACAGTACTCTAGCCGTGAAACATTAACATAGAAATCCGTCATAACGTTTAGCAAATCGGAACCGTCCCGTTAGCCATCGTGGGCCATACTGCCATACGCGTATCGCGGTCAGCGGCTCATCCGCTATAATTAAACAATTAGATCGCCTAGTATCTAGACTGGTTATAATAAATGCAGTACTCTTAGTACGTAGTAAAGTATTAACAAGGATACATAGCAGTGATAGCGTTGATTTAAATTTGCCAGCTTTATAAGGGTCTGAGGTTCAAATCGCAGTTTCTTCGCAATTGGACGCAGATTTTACTAAAATATCGCGTAATATTGCGTAAAGAAAAACATCGCAGACAACCAATTCGCAATAGTCAGCATGGGAAGCGCTCTCAATGTTAGAGGAGACCCATGCCCGGTGGTAGGTAGGTACTATAATAGATTGCCGTTTGACCAGGTGGTAGAAGTAAAGTAAGTGGGTAAATTTTTAGTGGGTAACAATCCCACATAACCCGGAGTCTCTCCCAAGGCTCCGGTGTACCTTTTGAAGGTTTCCTCCCCGTCACTAAAAAAAAAAAGGTGGTAGAACCAGTGCAGTTCGACCGGGGAGGTACCACCGCCGCACCTATTTCTAGCGTGAAGCATTTTTTGCGTTTCGATGGAAGGGTGTTTGCCGGCACACTTTTACATGAGTCCACCATCTCAGTCCTCGGAAGTAGCAACGCATCTGTGTTTGACTTCAGATAGAATCTATCTTCTATATGAACTTGCTCTTTATGAAGTGGTGACATTAGCACGGTGTCTATATGAAGTTGTATATGAAGATGATCTATATGAAATGGTCACTACCGCCCACGGACAGACGTCCACTGGCAGTGACCACTTACAATCAGGAGGAGTACTTGTCTGCTACTTCAGTAGTCTTATCTCTGGTAGCATTACTGTGTTTGAGTTTTTTGATGATATGAATTTGACTTGCAGCCCACCTGATGGTAACTGGTTACTGTTCACCTGTAACTTCATACTGAATAAGGTGTGTCTGAAGTCAATTACATTCAATCAAAGCATCTGTGATTTACTTGAGATAGTACCCCTTATCTGTATGAAGTTGCTTACAGATGTCCATGGGCGGCAGTGACCACTTACCATCTGTATTTCAAAAAATGTTCCGCTACAAAAATATTCGTAGAAATTCTATCCGACTGATAGCAGTTTTCCGACGAAGATTTAGTGTAACGGTGGCAGTCGGTGAAACTATAAACCCTCGCACACCCAATCCTCCCTTACAGTTACTTCCCTGCATTTATACTTGCACTAGCTGTCCCGACAAACGTTGTTTTGCCATATAAAAAATTAAAAAAAATGTTAAGGGTGGACAACCCTTAAAGGGTTTGAAAAATAGATGTTGGCCGATTCTCAGACCTACTGAATAAGCATATAAAATTTGGTAAAAATCGGTCAAGCCGTTTCGGAGGAGTTTGTCACAAAAACTGTGACACGAGAATTTTATATATTAGATTATTTTATAAAAGAGCGATATATATTTTTTTAACGGTAAGTAGGAAGGTAGAAATTTTCCAACATTTGTGTATAGTTAAAATAAATTATAGTAAAAGTTTATTCAGTACGAGTTTGCTGTTATAAATCTAGCAGGCTCTGACTTTCCAGCAGTGTAGAGTTATAAGTTAGGCGAAAGACTGTAAACTACGTAATAAAACGACTATATGTTTGTAATGGGTATTAATCTATTTGCCAAGTAGGCAGTTTGCTAAAGTAAAAAAAGCATTTTTTTATCTATTGTTGTCTACCTGTTTGTCTTTGGGTTTGAAATCGGATTACATCGAACTAAATAACTTAGTTTTATTTAAAGGATTACATTATTTATAATGCATGTTTCATTAAAATGTGTCTTCTTTTGAAAAGTTTTATAACTTTAAGTTACATTTTTTAAACGCTTGTGAAACCAGCCACATCAAGTCATTTTAGACTACAACATATTAAATCCATCTCATTCTATAAATGTGTTTAACGTGTAGGTAACTAGGTATTCAAGAATTAAGGTACAATAATTCACAGATAAAAAGAAAACTGTTTTTTTTTAACAACACAACATAGCACGACACAAAAAATGGCTGTCTGCCACTGACAACATTTTTGAAAGCAGTGTATTAAAACACAATACAAGCGCAAATCCCAAAAAACAGCTAAATACGGTGCTTAGCTTCAAAACACGAAACTAACAAAAGGGAAAAACTTAAATAAAATGTAATAAACATTCGAAATAAATAGGTGGAAATCAATTTGAGTGCGATGCGAAACGAATGGCTCATTCATGCGATTTGACCGTGACGCAATAGAAGACTTCAAAACTCATTTTTTGGTAAAAAACGAGATAAATTACGATTTGAGTTGACGAGTGGAAAGTTCATAAAACGTGAAGTGTCTCCAATATGGTAGATCTGTTATTAATTGACTACTCTTAGGTCAGCGACAATCACTAAATAGTATTAAACATAGTCGCTTGTCGCTGTCTGTCCCTATGTATGCTTAGATTTTTAAAACTCCGCTACGGATTTTAATGCATTTTTTTAATAGATAGAGTGATTTAACAGGAAGGTTTTTATGTATGATACATGTATACTATAGTGGAGAAATACTGATATTTTTAGAATTTTTTACTTTTAGGCGGAACGAAGTTCACCGGGTCAAAGTGCTAGATAATTGGAAGTTGGTAGAACAAATATGGTTCGAACCAAGAGGTATGACCGCCACACCTTTTTCTAGCGCGAAGCAAAACATATATTTAACCTGCATTTAAGTAATTTCAGATGAATAACCACTTCTAAATGAATGACATGTGAACAATGTCACAGATTTCCATCAATTGCACGAGTGCACGCGCGTTTGCTACTTTATAAAATAAAAATGAGATAAACTTTTTTTGTTTTTGAGGGGGAAACCTTGTAAAGGTAACCGACGCCCTGGGAACGACGCAGTGTTATGAGGGATTTTTACCGCACTAAAACGCCCCCGGTGGCCGTCCTCGGTGCTACAAAAAGGACCCCGGGATCTCCAAAGGAACGCAATTGGAGTCCCCTGAGCGCGTTGAACCATCGTTGTCCCAGATGTGCGGCTGGGCTCACCGCTCCGTCTAATCATTACGACGGTATGCGACCACACATACCGCCGTCCTTCCCGGGGTCGGCTGCGGGGGCTTCTGGGGTTGCGGGCGGCTAGAGTGGGAGCCGAACAGTTCGAGCTCCCACTCTAGCCGTTTCTTTTAGTTTATTTTAGTTTCTTCCATGCATTGCCTTTATGATCTCTAGGGGATAACCTAACCTAACCTAACCTAACAAGAGCAACAGAGGGACTACTTGCGTTTCCAAACATTTTTTTGCTAATTTAATGCTGATGTAATGTACGCAAAAAAGATGATATGATGTACGCAAAAAAGTATGAAACCAATGTAGGTACATTTTATGTACCTAAGTTGTGAGTCATCAAGGTTTACTCTACTTGGTAACATTCCTATTCGTAAATGATAGTAATAAAAAGTACCATAAAAGTAAAACTGGAATATATCGATGCGTAGTTGCTTAAAATGCAATTAACTGTACAAAAGTGGAGTGAATTTAGTACATCTGAGGATGTTTTAATGTCGAGAGATCGACTCGTGCGCATGTTACGCACCTGCTACGATGACAGTGGTTTCAAAACTTTTCCATACATCAACCTTTTGGGTTCATCGCTAGACATAACGTTCCTTTAATGTATTGTTCTTCTCTCGCTCGTTCTCGCGGTTCAAGTAAAAAAAATAACCCAAAGGAGCAAATTAGTTATGTAGGTAACTAATTTATTCTCGAATGCGAATATTTGTTACACAAATAAGAGCACACAATCAGAGGGCCTTGCGAGTTGTACTATGCCCACATCAAGTTAAGGTCTTGCGTCGCCACTGGTTCTGTTAATACTAACCATTGATGACTGCAATGGATGTTGATGTTTCATATGAAGGCACTGCTTCCCGCCTGCCTTTGTCTTGGAATGTAAACCTTAGTCGCCATCACACGCTACTCTTTGCAAAAAAATAACATGAGAGTATTTATTAGATTAATTTAGACTTAATTTAACCATCAAGAAACATTTAGGAAAATAATTTATGTAAACGTGATTTTTTATGAATGTGTAACTAAAAGAAATTTAGCTTTTTAAGGAGGTTGTTCTTTTTTTTTGTTCGTTTACTTTAGCTACAATTGTGAGCTGTGGAGGTTAAAATGAATGGTTAAGGTCATGCTCCATCAAACTAGCTAACGAGTAAAAAAATTACCTCGCACAACTATTAGGAGCACTGGTGCAAAATTTATGGAATCTGCATTAAAATGTTGACACATATGGACACACCACAGATATTCACGCGCTCACGCTTAGGTATATATAATTTGTCTTATGTTAATAATATAACAAGTTAAGAAATAATATTTTTTATGATTTTTTTAACTGATTGAAGTAGCAAACGAGCATGCAGTCCACCTGCTGGTAAGTGGTCACTGCCGGCCTTGGCTATTTTTAAGCAACTTCATATAGAGAACATAAGGTCTATTTGAAATCAATTACAGATGCGTTGCTGCTCCCGAGGACTATGATGGTTGCCTCATATAAAAGTGTGCCGGCAACCACACCCTTCTATGGAAACGCAAGAAATGCTTCACGCTGGAAATAGGTGTGGCGCTGGTCCTTCCCCGGTCGAACTACATGGGTTCTACCACCTGTAAAAAATAATGCCCACATCAATTTACATAACAGTTTGAGACTCGCTGCATTCATCCCTTTGTTCACAAATGTTGATGTTATTACAGAAATGTTTTTACAAATTCCTAATTACAGAGAAGGCGACAGGTGTTACGATTTCTTAATGCTGTCAGTATTTATCTTGCTGTACGAAATATGTAATTATAATATAAATAAAGAATTGTAAAAACAGTGCTTATCTGGCTCGGTTGAAGTATAATTTATTTGATGAATGTGGCAAGTATTAGTCAAAGGTTTAACTTAGAATAAATACTTAGTCGGGCTGTAAATACTGTTACAGTTAAAAATAAATAAATTATCACTTATAAATTATCAATTTGGAATCTACCATGATTGTTCATTGCGTTTTCTTATGTTCGCGCCAGTAAAATATTATTTGCTAGTAAAATGGAGTAGAGTGACAAATAAAACAGAATCGTTGTGATTGCATTATGTAAAGTAGGTATGGAGCTAAAATAATTTTAAAAATCCTCTATACGCTTAGTATTAGTCGAATGTTTGTGTATCAGGCTATTGATAGGTACACTAAAAGATCCTATTTGTAACAGAAAATGAATTGGCCTTCTACGCAGCATTCGTACGAAAAAGGCGATCAAAGCGTTAAGAGAAAGAATTCGAAGAAATCCTGTCCGAAAGCAAAAGATCTTATCTCGGGAGATGAAGATAGCACCTAGAGCCATGTCGCGTACTGTAAAAAAGTACTTGTTGCTTATAAGAGACGGACTGGTCATGTCTTAATTGATAATTATGAATAGGTGGCAAAATCAAAAGAACTATTTAAGCGGTACGCAAAGGGACGTCTCATACGATATTGTTTAAGACTAAATATTTATCCACTCGTCCAGGACAATCCACAATCCAGGAAATAAGCAGCAGCGTTTTCTCGTGTAACATCTAGGTACTGTGGTTTGTCCCTGTAGTTCCGAGAACGGAAATGGGCTATGGTACCCTCTGCCTGTCGTAAGAGGCGACTAAAAGGGGCTTCCGGGGTTGAGGGCGGGAAGCGTGGGGGCTCGAACCGTCCGGCCAAGCGACCCCGGGAAGGACGGTGGCATGTGTGGTCGATACCGCCGAAAAGACTATAAGGTGCGATGGGCATTTCACCCCCACCAGAGAAGGGCCTGAAAGGGGCTTCAAGCTGGAAGGACTTCGGCTGTGTTCCGATGGAGATCCCGGAGTCCTCCACGCAGTGCTGAGGACGGCCACCGGGGGGGGGGGGGGTTTAGTGCGGTATGAATCCCACATAACCCACGTCGCTCCCACGATGTCGGATACCTTTTGAAGGTTTCCCTCTCGTAAACAAAAAAAAGGTACTGTGGTTATCAACACGCGTTCCGAAGAGAAGACTATTGACAAAACCCCGGTCAGTGAAGGCCTATGTACATCAACCTCAAAAGGCGGATTGACGGATGGATTGACCAATTATTATCTAACTCTATGCTTCTAAGTTATAATTAACTCATCAAACCAAACTCACTTTTACCTTATATCGCCATTTCAACACTGTAATCTAAAAACAATGTAATGTAACGTTCCGCTGCGCAGACGCAGGTGTGGCATCTAATTAAACGGGCGACCAACACGTGGGAAAACGACCAATTTACGTCCGAAATAGATAACGCGGTACTCTATTGTTACTGATAAGTTTGAACCAGTTTGAGCAAAAAACTATTGGTTCTTGTACAAGTTCTTGAATATTGAGGCAGATTAGTATAATCTGTCAATGAATGGTACAGAGATCTTAAGGTCTTACGCTCAAATAGACTCTTATTCAACAATTCTGCGTGGCGGTGCGGTACCATACCGGATAGACGCGCAGTGGGACCCGGATTTTCGATTTCCGGCCAGACAAATCTAAATGATGAGTTTAGAATCTTGTTCTAGGTCTGGGTGTTTGTGTATTCGTCTTTGCGTATGTCCATGGCACCCACAACACGGGAGAAAATCATACTGTGGGCTATGAGTATAGAAAGCATAAAAAAATCTTTATTGAAATTAACTTCTTTTGATGCATTGTTTCTTGTTTGTGGGTGAACATATGGATTCGCAACGTTGTGTTTATCTGCTATAGGTAAAAAGGTGAAAGTTTGTAAGAAAGAATTTTTGTTACTCAATCATGCCAGAAGGGTAGTCCTAGTGGCGGGTGAGTACGGTTGGTCCAATTTTTTGTAAACTGTAAGTTGTAATATTTTACATCTATGTGCACATACATTGTGTTATTTTAAAATTAATATTACTATGGAATTGATACGATCGAAGAACATCATCCATCTGATGCAGTCAGATAAAAAAAAAACACTAGGTATTAATATTATATTAAAACATTTTTATATTATGCACGAATGATACAATATACACCTATTTCTAGCGTGAAGCATTTCTTGCGTTTCGATAGAAGGGTGTGGTTGCCGGCACACTTTCACATGAGGCGACCATCATAGTCCTCGGGAGTAGCAAAGCATCTGTGATTGACTCCAGATGGAACCCATGTTCTGTATGTAGTTGATTACAGATGTCCATGGGCGGCAGTGACCACTTACCATCAGGTGGACCGCATGCTCGTTTGTTACTTCAGTGAGGTAAAAAAAATACACAATGCAGTTGTGTATTTTTTTTATCTCATGCATATGTTACTTTGCGAAAAATATGTAACAGTTAAACAAAATATTATGCTGTATTTGTCACAAAGGCTTCAATGATACGTCTACAAAGCGAGAGTTTACAGCACAATGCCTCTTTCACACCTCTTGAAATGGAGTCGGCGCGAGAAACTGATTGCAACGAAAGCTTTTTCAGCTTTTTCGTTATGCGTCAGATATTTCTGGGAAATGTTTTTCTGAATGGTTATTGAAATGAAATGAAATGAAATGTCTTTATTTAGTATAGTTGTATGACACAAATCGTCAGTTACGATATTTGTACGCTACTACTGGTTCGAAACATAATCTCAACTGAGATTGTCCGATATGTAAGTCAGCGGGTTTTTAATTGTAATTAATTCGTCCATGTATCTGTGCCACGAAAAAAATAAAAGTGAAAATAGGTATTAAGTAGTTAAGTCTGATTCTTACTACCTTGACTTAGCATACCAAAATTGTTAGGAAAACTAAGATTAATCGATATCCGGTTTTATAGCACGGAGATGTGTCGATAGATCTCGTTTATGAAAAAAGTTTAGAATCAAGTAACAAATATAAAAAAAAAACATACAGATGAATTGATAACCTCCTCCTTTGTGGAAGTCGGTTAAAAATAGATTAACGTTTTCCAGCGATTTTGTTAAATAAAAACAATTTGGCTAAAATAAGACTAATATCCGTTTTCACTATATGTATTCTTGTTGTTTTCTTTTCTGTGTTTTAGTTTTTTAACTAACGTCTACAATTCATTCTAAGGTCCAGTCATGAATAGTTACGTAACCTTTCTTTTTATAAAATTGAAGGAGCAAACGAGTGAGAAATAGACTGTATAGTCTATCTCATTGTAAGTGCCTAGCCTGCCTTCTATGGACATATGCTGGACATATGTAAGCAACTTTATACAGAACAAGGGTTCAATCTAAAGCCAATTACAGATGCATTGCTACCCCCAAGCAATAACATGGCCGTATCAAATGGAGTAAGCCGGCAACTTACAAATTGTCAGTTACACATATTAAATACATAAATAAGTAAATAAAAAAAATATATATATATTTTTTTACACCACCTACCATCGGATCGGAACACAATCTCAACTGAGAAGATCCGGCAAGTCAGCGGGTTTGTCTTTTTTGTTATGTTGTATATATTTTTTTTCAATCATGTTTTTTTACATTATAATGAAAGTTAGCTCCAGTATCTTGAATGACAGTTACTAAAGAGGCCTGTTGCTACAAAATATTTCCCAAAATCAAAAATAAACGCATAAAAACAGCTTCGGTGAGTTACCAAATTCACCCATTTCCGAGCATCGCGTGTTCATTTCACAATTTGAGCGTTAAAATTGAATTATGAGATTACATCTTATCGCGGATCTGGGCACCTGTTGGACAATATGGCGTCATTTCCACTAACGGATTCGTGGATTGCTGTATTAATGCGTATTTCCTGCCAATTTTACCGATACTTTATTATTGCATGATGAGTTGATTATTCTATTACTGACGAGTGCAAAGTATTAAGCTTAGACACACACACACACATACACACTCACACACACACAACATAAGCACACACACACACACATACATATTTATACACATTTACAATTAATTCGTTATTTGATTGTTTATTTCTTTTAACTAATAATAAGTAGTTACGGAAGAGCGGGGCAGCCTAACACGAACATTTTGTTTACTACGCGTCTCCAAGCCAACTCATTTGTAAAAAACAACAATATTTGTTAAAAAAAAAATGATTTTGATTTTGACACACACACATACACATACACACACACAAACCGAATGCATTCGACATAAAGACACACAAATATATTTATATTAATATATAAGCAATATAGACTTCTTAAAAAATAGTTACATTTTTAGTTACAAAAAAAAAACATTGAAACATTTCAAGGTGGTAGAACCAGTATAGTTCGACCGGGTAAGTACTACCGCCACACCTATTTCTAGCGTGAAGCATTTCTTGCGTTTCGATAGAAGGGTGTGGTTGCCGGCACACTTTCACATGAGGCGTCATAGGCGCCATCATAGTCATCGGGAGCGGCAACGCATCTGTGATTGACTTCAGATGGAACCCATGTTCTGTATGAAGTTGATTACAGATGTCCATGGGCGGTAGTGGCCACTTACCATCGGGTGGACTGCATGTTCGTTTGCTACTTCAGTCAAATAATAAAAAAGTCATTGTCCTTATAGGTTTACGCAGAATAAACATTATAAAACGTTCAGATACGATCTACGATAACTCAAGCCAGTTATAAACTTCTCATACGGGAAATGGTAAAACATAACTCCAATCAAACTACTCTTAAAATACTCTTTGATGTCAAAAGGACTAAGCGATAATTTGATGAGTCACAACAGCGTGTTTTTGCAAAATACACTCTATTTCTGTGTACCAGAGGTTTCTATTGTAAAGGCAATAATTGCTACATTGTCCACCGGGATCTCTATTGTGTTTGATGAATCTATTCGAGTAGGATTAGCGATGAAGTGCACGAAATTGCCAAATTTCGGCTCATTCGCTTCATTGCAACTTCATAGAATATTCTACTATCGAGGGAGTGGTTGATTTTACATTTATTTGGATGATTCGCTGTTTCTATTGTTACGGTTTTACGTGTGACGTATTATATTCACACTAAATTAATTATCCAGTATTTTATGCCTCTTAACACACACACACAAACACACACACACACACACAGAGAGAGAGGGAGAGAGAGAGAGAGACGTTCACACATACACTGTCTTTCGTTGTGCTATATTTAGTTAATAAATGTCTTAATGTAAGTTACCTCTTAAATGAGTAAATGTAAGGTTGAAGAGCGGGACATCCTGACACAGGTATTAAATGACTTAAAAGAATGTCACAAACACAGATAATTGTATCAAACTCATTTATGAAATAAATCATTTTTCATTTCTTAATATAACTTCGTTAAAATATCGGCAAGGAATTCTTATATATTGCCTTTTTAAACGAACGAAAATTTATAAATAACAAATTAATTAAACAGTTTTATTACGAAAAGAATACCATTGAAAATTTGCTATTTTAAATACAGACGCTTTGTAACACGCTTTCTACACATACAAACACCCAGACCCAGAACATGAATCTAAACTCATAATTCAGATACCTGTCTGGCCGGGAACCGAACCCGGGACTAGGGTTATATATACACTGGGGTTATATATATTTATATAGCTTTTATAAATTTTAATTAATCCTACCTGTTTCATTTTTCGGGACTGTTGTTAAGTATGTGTTAAGTAAAACTTCAAAAATATCTGGTTGAAGTTAAATTCTTAAAGTTAACATCTTTGGGTGCAATTTACAAAATAGTATAGAATAACAATATTGCTTATATAGTTTGCTTATATTATAGAATACAATATTGCTTATAACTGACAGTATGGCTGCAACTTATAAACTAACAATATCCCATTAACGGATATTAAATCCTATTATTGACCAACTGCTACATTTAGATATTTCTTTTTTCTATCCCAAATTGACTTAGCGAGGGACGGGCCGTTTATTTTATAGTTTACAACCGATTTCTACAAATTAGATTAAGTTTGAACGAATAACAGATGTTAATAATGTAACCATTGGACAGTTGGGATTGATTTTTTTTTTACAAAATCTGGAGAATTTTAACAAAGTAGTCACGGACAGTGAGCAATGATAGCCTAATGGTTGAAACTTGCCCTCTCGATCGGGAAGTCCGAGGTTCAAACTCAGGCACGCACCACTGATTTATAAGCGTATTAGAAATTAATTATCACTGATTTTCGATGAATGAAAACATCGTGAGGAAACCTACACACCCGAGAGTTCTTTAAAAAAAAGTTCTCGGAGGTGTGTGAAGTCCACCAATTCGCTCTTGGCCGGCGCGGTGGACTATGGCCTATATCTCTCTCATTTCGAGACAAGACCCGTGCCCAGCAATGGGACAATAATGGGTTGACGATGAGTCACGGACAATCGATTAGATTGAGTGGTCAAATTCATAGTCATCAGATCACAATCACTATTACATATTTTATTTCGATAATAATCAAAAATGGAAAGTGATTTTAATAAAAAATGCAAGCAAAAGAAGTAACAAAGATACTAATACGATTATTCTTTAAAAAGTAGAAGTTATTCCGAAGTAATTGCAATAGATTAAGTACGACAAAGATAAAAAATAATAGTTGAGATCAACTATAAATCATACAATTCACGGTCAATTCATGCATAAAATAAAGTCAACCTTAGACGGGACTTCAATACAGAAGCCTATCTGAAATAGGCCTTTAATAGATCGCCGCTATTAATAGACCCCGTTCGAGAAATTGAATTATTAATTACGAATCAGACAATCAAGGTTAATTCACGAATCATATCGTGAGCTATAGTTTTAAGAAAAAAAACACGCTTTCTACACTCATAGCCCCACATTAGGATTTTGTCCTGTATCGTGGGTACCATGGACACACACAAGACGGATACACAAACACCCAGACCCAGAACATAAATCTAAATTCATCATTCAGATACCTGTCTGGCCGGGAATCGAGCCCGGGACCCATTGCACGTCAGACCGGTATGATAACCGCTCCGCCACGCGGGTCGTCAAACTACAATACTGAAGCCTTACCTGAGGTCGGGTATCTACCCTTGACGGGTAAGTTGAAAAAACACGTGTGTAGAGACAGTGTAGAGCAGTGAGTTTTTAGATGTAGAAGTAATAAATGAGCACGCACGCATTATTCACATCCGATAAGATTTTTTTTTATAGTTAGACCTAACGATAAGGCAGACGGGCCACCCGGTGGAAAGCAGTCACCGTTTTATAGACCTTTGCAACACCAGAGGAGTCGCCAATGCATCGCCGGCTTTGAAGGAGGGCTCTTTTTATACCTTTCTTGAAGAATCTCATGTCATAACGCTCCGGGAATACCTCAGGAGGAAGCTCATTCCACATTTTGCACGTCCGCGGCAGGAAGAAGCGCACAAACCGCAACGTGGAGGACCGTCACGGGTCCAGTTGATGTGTATGGAACTTCATTGTTATTATATTATTTAAGTTTTATTTAAGGTTGGATTTAGATTCATTGCTATCCCCGGGGACTAAGTTGGAATGCTGGGGACAAGTCCCTGTTCAAACCAGAATAGAGTAACACTTAACAATACTCTTAGCTGGCAGAAATAATTGTGGCGGTGGTGCCATTCAAACCAAAAATTCTTAATTTAAGGCGTAATCACGATATAAGCTTTAAATTTTTTTTTGCGATATTTGGGATTGTGGTCATGAAGAAACAACCATGAGCACAATCCATAAAATTGCGATTTACACCCAATTTCAATCAACGAAACTACTTCAGAAAGAATTCAACAATTGTTTATTTTGAGCATTCGTACCTCTTTTTCACTAGACGAACAAGTTCATAGGAGCGTCGATTTTTTACTTTTCTCTACATTATCTTTCAGTACAATGCTACAAAACTTTTCCGAATTTAAAACATTATGTTAGTATAAAGATCTGGCATAATTCCAGATTCGTCTAAGATTTAGACACAATGCATTTCGTTCTACTTTATGACGTAATAAATTGTTAATGTTTTCCTGGTTGAAATTTACCTATTTGTTTTGGCTAACCTGCTTCAGATTAGTCAGCTTTACACATTATCAAGATTTGAAATAGGTCCGATTGAGAATCATTCAGATAATTGTCTTTCTGACCGGTAATTAAGCCCAAGACCCCATTGCGTATCATACTAATATTTACATGTTGTTGTCAATCCATTATTGTCCCAGTGCTGGGCATGGGTCTTCTCTCAGAATTTTTTGGCCATAGTCCACCGCGCTGGCCAAATGCGAATTGGTGGACTTCACACACCTCCGAGATTTTTTTTTTTAAAGAACTCTCGTGTGTGTAGGTTTCCTCACGATGTTTTCCTTCACCGAAAAGCAGTGATAATTAGTTTCTAATACGCACATAAATCAGTAGTTGCCTGGGTTTGAACCCCGGACCACCCGATTGAGAGGGCAAGTTTCAACCATTAGGCTATCACTGCTCTCCAAATTTTCATATATTTACATAAATTATATTTATGTCAAGTTTCTATATTTTCGGAAACATGGATTTTCTTGTGTTTTTCTCTCCCTGTCCCGCTTAATTGTCAAAAATTTTGATACCTTAATACTTTCTGTTTACTATTCGAAGACCGTCTAAAAGAGATCGCTATTTTGATTATGTATCTGCTGTTTTTATCTGCAATAGTACCTATAGATATACCATTAAAATTTTTGTATTACTTTGTTTTTGCAATTGTATTATTTTAATGGAATAGACTAATATTATTAACTTAGTAAGTCAACTAAAGGTAGCTATTGAAATAACAATTTTGTGCGTATTTATTATAACTAGTCACCGCTTTGCAACGGTCGAAGTTCGACCGTAATTTAAATTAAAAAACTAAACAAGCATTTAATAGCGAGTACTTTGACAAAGACATCTCATATTTTTTAACGTTATGTGTTTTCATAGACATTGAATGTTCTAGTTCGTTTATATGTATGTGTTTATGTCAAATGCAATTTAGTGTGTGTAATGTGTTTTTAGTTGATTTAATGTATGAGGTATGCATTATTTGAAAAAAATATTAGCATTGCGCAATCCGTCTATATCTACATTTGATCTACATCAACTATAGCCGTAATTTCATACTTCTTTGCCAAGTATCTTAAAAACGAATCACAAGTTTTTGGTTCACGTATTAATATATAGATTCAGGTATCAAAAATTGCATTTTCATACACTCAAAATGTAGCACACCTATAAGCGAATCTTTACATAAATAGGTGCTCGAAGTCCAGCTGGGACCTCAACACCCAAACACTCGCCGGTACATTAGACCCCGCGGCGAATATTGACGCCTCGAGCGAAAAAACACGTACAATAACATTGTACACGTGTCCAAAATGTGTGTGCTCATTACATGTTCATTTAACCCTTTGTACGTAGATTGTAGGGGTACAATGCGCCCACACGCTGTGCCCAGTAGGTACCCACCCCCGTCGAAGGGTTACTTTCAATAGGTACAATCATTATGACTACTTCGTGCTGACTGGTCATTCTTTTAATTCAGTTTAATGAAGTCGATTTTTCACTGAATTAATTAAAACTTATTATTTGTGACGTGTTCAATGCGTTGGTTTGCGAGTGCGGAATTATTTATGATAATTATAAATCGAATATTTCCAATGTTGTTTAGCTCTTTGTTAATACAATTTGGTGTGTTTATACTTTAACCTAACGATAAGGCAGACAGGCTACCTGATGGATAGTAGTCACCGTCGCCTATGGACATTCGCAACACCAGATGAGTCGCCAATGCATCACCGGCTTTGAAGGAGAGCTCTTTTCGCACTTTTCTTGAAGAACCCCATATCATAACGCTCCGGGAATGACTCGGGAGGTAAGGAGACATATGATAATGAGACATTATGATAATAAAAAAAAACCTCCATCCCCCTTTACCCTAATCGCAGGCGCCGTATGCAAAAATTATCTTGCCTATGACACTCTCATAAGTCAGTCGTTACAAACGATATGTCATAAATTACAATCCGTCCTACCGCTTGTGCTGTAGCGCGTGCCAATTAAAAATATATACATACAAACATATCCATCCATCCATCTATCAGCCTTTGAAAGTCCACTGCTGGACATAGGCCTCCCCTAATCCACTGCGCGACCGGTCCTAAACCATTTGAATCCAGCGATTACCTGTCTTCTTCAGGCCATCAGTCCACCTGGTCGGGGGCGGCCTACACTCCTTTTGTCCAGAAGTGGTTACCATACGAGGACTCTTTTACTCCATCGGTTGTCTGTCCTACGACCCATGTGGCCTGCCCATTGCCACTTCAGCTTACTAATTCTGAGAACTGTGTCGTCAACTCTCGTTCTCCTCCGTATTTCATCGTTACAAATTATGTCGCGCATAAAAATACCAAGCATAACTCTCTCCATAGCTCGCTGAGCGCCTTTGAGCTTACGCACGAGGCTCACAGTAAAGGACCACGTCTCGACGCCGTATGTCATCACTGACAACACACACTGCTCGAACATCTTCGATTTCTATATGATTTTAGACTAATATTATCGAAGAATTGACACATTTTAATACTTAACGGGTCTCACGATATGCGGTTTTTTGAATCCTAGTTTCGCCGTGACCACGATCCATGCAACTGAGTCGAAATATCAACAAAAAGAATTTGAATAGGATTCAAAAAACGGCATATCGTGAGTATTAAAAATCTTCGATTTCATATATACACTCGAAAACACTATCTTTGATGCAGTCGGGTAAAACTACAAGTTATCATTTTCAATCGTTTCTTTAATCTCTATAATCCATGCATATGCGCTGCACGGCATGAGCACGCATTAGCATAATGGCGCAAAAACAAAGGTCACGCATGGAATGTAACGTTCGCGACCTTTGCGCCACCTTGCGTTTCAAGTGCTCATCTATTACCAGCCATTCTTTATTAATATCTTGAAAGGTATATGACTAGTCTACTGTATACGTTAGCAGCGGTAATTATTAATTGCTATGACTTTCGGTTATCGTAACCTGATAAGGTACTGAGAATATCAAATATTAATTGAATAAAATATAATCCTATTTTACCGCCTGAAGCTTGTTACAAGGATTTTTACAGCTAGGTAGCCCAATTAGTAATTAATTACGTAGTTAGCTAGCTAGACAGACAAGGAGTCGAATTACAAATATAAGCCTTTAATTTTGTTCCACCTTTAATTTGCTTAATTTTCTTATACTGAATTGAACTTTAAAAAAAAAACATTCTACGATCATAGCCCCACACTAGGATTTTCTCCAGTGTCGTGGGTATCACGTACAAACACAAGACGAATACACAAACACTCAGACACAGAACATGAATCTAAACTCATCATTCAGATACCTGTCTGGCCGGGAATCGAACCCGGGACCTATTGCAGGTCAGACTAGTATGGTAACCGCTCCGCCACGCGGGTCGTCAACAATTCATCCATCAAGCCTCTATAGATTCACTACTCAATAAATGCCTCCTTAATTGAGCTTTTTGCCAATCGTCACCGCGGTATGCATGATGATGACCGCAGTGGGTGTTTATTGCTCCAGAAGAAGCTGCAGCCTACGATATCCTCATTATCCACGAGAAGGGAGGGAGTTGTGCTACTTGTGCTATTCAAGACCGATTTCACGACAAAATCACAGTTTTGTATAAAATTGTTTACAGATGTTAATGGGCGGCAGTGACCACTTGCAATCAGGTGGGTTGTATGTTACTTTGCTATTTCAAATCTTATTCAAAACAAAAGATACAATGAGATAATTCAATATCTGTTGTTGATAAATATATATAGCTATAAATATAGGATATAAATAGCTCTTAGAGAGTTTTATATTTACTTCAAAACATAGTATATAACTAAGTCGCTTTCCGCTGTCTGTCTCTATGTACGCTTAGATCTTTAAAACTACCCTACGGATTTTAATGCAGTTTTTTTAATAGGTAGAGTGATTTAAGAGAAAAGCTTTTATGTATAATACATGCAAAATATAGTGAAGGAACACTGATAATTTTAGATTTTTTACTTTTAGGCGAAACGAAGTTCGCCGGGTTAACTAGTACCAAATGTATAAAAAATAAGTTACGGAGAGACATCGGGTGTTGTACAGTATAATATAACTTTGCCGTTGGCTATGTTCGCTTCTTGCACCCGAAATTAAATCACTCCACAACGAGACGGGATCACACGAAAAAAACTGCTTCATCTTTGTCTACCCCACACTTTTTCTACCTTACCCACGGTATACGGAAGAGGCGAATAAAAAATTCACACCATACGATCAAAAAGAGGGGTGACATTGCGTCTTTTATCTGAACTGAATTAATGTGACAGTTATCTATTTAGAGCATTACGTTATTCTATTATTCTACCATCTTAGATAACGCCCTAGTAATATAGGGAATAATGGCCTTCTTAGAAGCGATTTATTGACGGAATCTCATAATTGAATATGCAATTTAAACCCTTATTAACGAGAAGCAAAGATTAAAATTGTAGCAGATAAAGAGATGCTCCAGTTTATTGAAACGATAATTCGCTTACACTCAAATTTGCATACTAAGTGCTTGTTTTATTAGGATATAAACATTATTGCAAATCTGTGGAATCTATACGTGGTGATATGCTTTAGCGATTAAAATCTTTTATGATTTTATCACGTGTTATATTTGTATTGAAATGTAATACTCGTATTGTAATTCTAAGCGTTTTTCTGCACTCTTGGTTAAAACGGTTATCATTCAAATGTTTACCAATTTGACTGTTTATATTTATTGAAAAGTTATTTGTCTAATTCTAATCATTGTTAAGCTATTCATCTTTTCAGTCATCAATAGGAGGCCATATTTGGCTGGCGTATTACAGTAAATGGGATATCTCTTCTAGTAGAACTTAATCTAGCTTAAGCGTTATTCTTATGAAATATGGATGGATGGATAGTCAGCAGAAAATGTGGTAACACAAAAAAATTATTACAAATTAAATTTAAAATAGACTACATTTGCACTTGTGAAATTGGAGCGTTTTCACATTTTGCTATCAAATTTTAATTAGACGTATCCGTGCAAAACTGGTCCGTATTTTAAGTATGTAGGGTGCAAATTTGTTGGCTTAAATATTAAAAAATGTATCATAAAACAGTAATTTCTATTTATAGACGTTTAACCGCGGAAATGTGGATTAAGTTCAACTTGTGACATTTCCAAAGGTCAGTTAGCGCGTGCCACGCTCCGCATCTGCCAACCGTTGCAATTACTACAAATTATGTACTAGAATATAGATAACCTAGGATAGACTGCAATATTATTAGCGATCATATACATTAAGACTACATTATTCATTTGATTTGATATCACTAAACGCAGTGACTTCCAATAATGTTTTTTTTTTATCTAACTGAAGTAGCAAACGAGCATGCAGTCCACCTGAGGTAAGTGGTCACTGCCGACCATGGATATTTGTAATCGACTTATACAGAACATGGGTTCCATCTAAAGCCAACCGCAGATGCGTTGCTACTCCCGAGGACTATGATGGTCGCCTCATGTGAAAGTGTGCCGGCAACCACACCCTTCCATCGAAACGCCAGAAATGCTTTACGCTAGAAATAGGTGTGGCGTTGGTACTTCGTGGTAGTTCGACCGGGACGAACTACACTGGTTCTACCGCCTTGAAGAATAATGTAGATATAAGTAAATTAATACTGTCTAGTATACTATGGTCCCCACCAGGTGGACCGATGACCTGAAGAGGACAGCGGGAAACCATTGGATTCAGGGGGCACAGGACCGGTTGGAGTGGCGTCATTTAGAGGAGGCCTATGTCCAGTAGTGGACGTCAAAAGGCTGATGGATGGATGAATGGATGGATGGATGGATGGATACTAAATATGCAATGAATTCTGATAATATGCATCTTTAAGTAAATGACTATTGTTTAGTATACTAGCATTACCTCTATCACCAAACTTGTAACGGAAATCTAAATTTACCATTGAGTCTGTTTAACCCGGTAACGAATCCGGAATCATCTGTATGGGACCGCAGCGTTGTTTGTCTCTGTAATTTCT